>CAKNYM010040604.1:59060-80572 GCA_932195095.1 Andricus curvator
AAATATTAATTATTATATTTTTTACTGCAAATTAACCTTTTTAGGTCTTGGTTGAAAATTCGTCGGTATAAAATCAATTTTTTTGGTGAAAAATGTAACTGTTTGGTTGAAAATGAATCTGTTAAAATCTTTCTTGTGTAAATATCAATTAATATCTTTTTTATTTAAAATTCATCTTTATAGGTTGAAAATTCAACTCCTTGGTTGAAAGTTGAACCACTTTATTAAAAATTCATTTTTTTGGCTGAAGATTCATACTGTTAGTTGAAACTTAAACTGTTTGGTTCATAATTTTTTTTTCATTGAAAATTCATATTTTCGGGTTGAAAATCCAAATGTTTGGTAGAAAATTCGCCTTTTTCCTAGAAAATTAAATAATTTAGTAGAAAATTCAACTGTTTCGTTGAAAATTCAATTTTCGTTGTTGAAAATTCATATTTTCGGGTTTCAAATTCGACTGATTTGTGAAAAATTTTTTTTCTCTATATTAAAAATGATTGTTTTTCAATTAAAATTTAACTATTCCATTTTTGTTTAAAAAGTAATCTTTTTTAGACTAAAAATTCAACTATTTTGTTGAAAATTCATATTTTTTGGTAGAAAATAAATTTTTTTGGTTAAAAATTGAATTTTTTGGATGAAAATGAATCTATTTTGGCTTGGGATTCAACTATTTTGTTGAAAATTCGTATTTTTTGGTAGAAAATAAATTTTTTTGGTTAAAATTGGAACTGTTTGGATGAAAATGAATCTGTTTTGGTTGAGGATTCAACTATTTTGTTGAATATTTGTCTTTCTATTAAACAATTGCGTTTTATTTCTTTTTTGGGGCCAAAGATAATTTTTTTAACTTAAAAATATTTGATAGAAAATTGAACTGTTTTGTAGAGGATTCGTTTTTTAAATTCAAAATTAATTTTTTCAAATAAAAATCCAGCTATTTCATATTTGGTTAAACATTGATTTCTATTGTTTCGAAATTCAACTATTTGGTTGAAAATTGATTTAGATTGTTGAAAATTTGTCTTTTTTGGTAGAAAATTAATCTTCTCGTTTGAAACTTCAACTATTTAGTTAAAAGTTTATGTATTTTGTTGAAAATTTCTTGTCTGGGTTGAAAACTAATTTTTTTTAACTTAAAATTGAACTATTTGATTGAAAATTAACTTTTTTCTTCTAACTTCCACAGTTTTGTAGAAGATTCGTTTTTTAAAATTGAAAATTGAACCATTCCTTCTTTTTAACTGATCTTTTTAGCTTAAAAATTGAGCTATTTGGTGGAAAAATTTATGTAATTCGTTGCAGATTCGTCATTTTTAATAGATAATCAATCTTCTCGTTTGAAAATTCAAATATTTGGTTACAAATCTTTTTGGTTAAAAATGTTACATTTTGCATACAATTTTTTTTCTTTGTTGACTGAAAAATCTTTCTTTGTTGAGTATTCAAGTATTTTGGTGAAAATTCGTCTTTTTTATTCAGTTCAACTGTTTTTGACTAAAAGTGAAAATATTTCCTTGGTTAAAAATTCAACTACTTGTTCGCAACTACTTGTTTGAAAGTTGAACCACTCTCATAATTCATAAGAAACAATAAGATTCGATCAAACCCCCCTTGCCCCAAATCATCATACGTTATTTTTGGATTGCCCCTAAATAAATTCACGAAAAAAATTTAGTCGTCAAAAATTACGTTAGGTAGGGGTCTAGGGGGGGGGGGCAAAACTTACGAATTCTAACAGAGTGCTATGTGGTTTAAAAATCCAGAAAAAATAATAAAAATAGGGTCTCTGGATCCGCCCTTGCTTGTAAAAATCATATTCCTCCTAATATGAAAAGGCGATTTTAAATAATTTAGGTGTCTACGATCTGCTGGTTCTCCCTCCTAGTTTTGCCTATGGTGGAATGGAAAATCCTTGTTTAACTTTTGTGACGCCAACTTTACTCGCTGGTGATCGTTCATTAGCCAGTGTGATTGCTCACGAAATTTCGCACAGCTGGACTGGAAATTTGGTGACGAACGCGAACTTCGAACACTTTTGGTTAAACGAAGGATTCACTATGTTCATTGAATTCAAAATCGATGGAAGGATGTTTGGTGAAAAAGTTAGACAATTTAGTGCCTTGATGGGGCTCTCAGAACTCAAAGATGCTGTAAGTTTAATTTAGATTTTTTAAATTATTAACAGGCCTCACAGACCGGTCCCTATATCCCCTATTGTACCTTATAACAGTTAAGGTCCCTAAAGTACCCTATTTTCAAGATTTGGTCCCTATGGTACCCTATTTGCAGCCCCTTAATGGAACTTCAAAAAAATTTATAATAAGATCGGAGCTTCCAAGAGCATTTTGAAAAAAATAGCAATAATCATGGAATTTCTGTAAGATGTAACTGTAAAAAAAATAATCAGGGCTGCTACACACAGTCACTATTAGTCACTTTTCTGTGAATAAATTAACTCATGGGTTAATCACTATTTAATTCAGATCTATACCTATTTCTGTATTGTCTTGAATTCTTTTGATATATTTCAAATTATTTCTAAAGATTTCGAGAAATTTGTAATAGATTAAAACTTCTAAGGCATTTTCAAGAGCTTTTAATTTGAAATATTTTAGCAGGCCTCACAGACTGGTCCCGATATCCCCTATTGTATCCTATATTCAGTTAAGGTCCCTAAAGTATCCTATTTTCAAGATTTGGTCCCTATAGTACCCTATGTCACTTTTCTTTCAATAAATTAACGCATTAACTATTCATTTCAGGACATATTTATGAAGTTTCTTGAATTATTTTGAAATATTTCAGGGTATTTCTAAAGATTCCGATAAATTTTTAATAGATTTCATTAATTTCAAGGGATTTTTAAGATTTTAGGGTATTTTTTAAACTTCTAAGGCATTTTAAAAAGATTTTAATTTGTAATATTTTAGGGAATTTTAAAGGATTCCGAGGAATTATTAATTCGTTTCATTAATTTGTACGGATTTCAAAGATTTAATCAAGATTTCACGAGATTTTATAATATTTTAATGGATTTTAAAGAATTTATTCACGAGAAGTGAGGTGTTTTGTAGGATTTCAAAGGGGTTTAAATAAAAAAAATGTTAGGCAATTTTAAAAGATTTAAAGGAATTTTTTATTAATTTTATTAATTTGAAGGGATTTCAAAGCGATTGTAATATTTTAAGATAAATAATTTTCTAGAATTTCTGAAGATATGGAACGATTTTACAGGATCTATAAGGTTTTAAGATAGTTTAAAAGATTTCACACGATTTTATAAGATTTCCGAGCATTTCAATGATTTTAAGGGATTTTATAGCTCTCAATGTATTTTATTACATTTGCCAGTATTTTAGGAAATATCATCATAGAATTTCGCGGGATTTTATAATATTTTAGTGGATTTCAAAGAATTTATTGACCAGAAGTAATGTATTTTGTAGGTTTTCAAAGATTTTAAGAGATTTGGAATTTATTATTTTTTTGGAATTCACCCTGAATTCTTTTAATTCTTTGAAATTCTTTTAAAGTTTTTTAATTCACTTGAATTTTTCTAAATTTACTCAATTCAATGGCTAAACAAAATTATAGTTTTTATTTAATTGATCCTAAGGATCAATTGATAAAATGATCAAAGGATTGGAAATATTTTGAGGTATTTTTCCAAATATCTTGGCATTTTCAAGAGCTTTAAAAATCTAAAGGTTGAATACCTTTATGGTTTTCAAGGGCTTTAAAAAGTTTTAAGGTGTTTCAAAAGATATCAAAGGATTTGATATCTTTTAGGAAATTTTAAAAGATTTCTAGAAATTATTAATTCATTTCAATAGTTTGAAGGGATTTCAAAGATTTTGAAATATGTTGGGGTATTTTAAGATTCCAAGGTGGTTGAAGATTTATTTTATTAACTAAAAATTAAACTATTCCAGTTGAGAATTTAACAATTATGTTGTAAATTCGTTTTTTTAGTTGAAAATTAATTTTTTAAATATTTTAATGGATTTTAAAGAATTTATTCACACAAAGTGAGGAATTTCTTAGGATTTCAAAGGTTTGAAGAAATTTTTAAATATTTTTTGCAATTCATTTAGAATTCGCTTTGAATTCTTTTAAATTCGCTCTGCATTCTTTTAAATTCTCCTGAATTCTTCTAAATTCATTCATTTTTACTCAATACAATGGATTCTTAAAAAGTTCTTGTTTAATTTATCTTGAAGTCTTTTAAACACACCTTAAATTCGAAGGCATTTCATAAAATTCTTTTGAATGCCCTTTTAATTTTTCTAAGCTCATTTCAAACGTACTCAGTTCAATGATTTTTTAAATATTTTTGAATTGTTTTCGATTCACTTAATTGCTTTTTAAATTCAGCTTAATTTTTTAAAATGAATTTCATCGAATTCTTCTCATTTCCCTTAAATTTGGCTAAATTCACACAAATTTTACTGAAATCAATGGCATTTTTCGATTTTTGAAATTATTTTCAACTGATTTGAATTCTTTTAAATTGGTATGCAGTCATGAGTCACTTTTTTGGTTGTAAATTAGTAGGGGTTTCAAGATTTGAAGATTTTTGGAATTAACCCTGAATTATTATTAATTTACCCTGAATTCTTTTAAATTCTTTGGGATTCTCTTAAATTTTTTGTAATTCAATTGAATTCTACTAAATTAACTCAATTCAACGTAATTGAATAGATTTTCTTTGAATTTTCAACAGTTTTTATTTAATTGATCCTCAAGTATTTTTACCTCACCTAGAATTCTTAGTCATTTCGTCAAATTCTTTGAAATTCCCTTGAATTTTTCTAAGCTTATTTCAAAGTTACTGAATTCAATGAAGTTTTTTCATATTTTTAAATTGTTTCCAATTCATTTGAATTTTTGTTAATTCACATTGAATTTTTATGAATTTCATTGCATTCTTCGCATTTACCTTACATTTTCCTAATTGGTTTGCCAATTAATTATAATTTTGTTGAATTTAACTTGAATTGCTTTGAAATATTATGGATTTATCCTGAATTTGTTACCCTTCGAGCGTGAAAAAAGTACCCTATGAGCGTGAAAAAAGTACCCTTTGGTCCCTATATTTTATCCCATAGGGACTGTGAGGCCTGATTTTAGGGAATTTGAAAAAATTCCGAGGAATTTTTTTATTTATTTCAATAATTTTAAGAGATTTAATAACATTTTAGTGGATTTTAAAGAATTTATTCAAGAAAAGTGAGTTATTTCGTAGGGTATTAAAGATTTGAAGAGATTTAAAATTATTTTTTGGATTTCACCCTGAATTCTTATTAATTTATCCTGAATTCCGTGAAATTCTTTTGAATTTTTTAATTCATTTGAATTCATTTGGAATTCGCCCTGAATTCTTATTAAATTATCCTGAATTCTTTTAAATTCTTTTGAATTCTCTTTAATTTTTTCTAAAATTAATTTCAAACTTACCCAATTCAATGCATTTTTTTATATTTTAACATTTTTGTCAATTCATTTAATTTTTTTTTAATTCACCTTGAATTTTTATACATTTCATCGAATTCTTCTCGTTTCCCTTCAGTTCCTCTAAATTCACTCAAATTTTACAGAAATAAATGGATTTTTTTCGATTTTTATAACTTTTTCCAGTTCATTTGAATTGTTTTGAATTGTTTTGTAGTCATTCGTCATTTTTACATTCTCATTCTAATGAGAAGGTATTGGTTTTATGTAAAATTTGACATAGTCGGTTTTCATCAAATCTCCACGTTTTGAGACCTCCTGAGTCAGAAAAAACGATTTTTACGAAGGTGTCTGTCTGTCTGTAGTCTGTCTGTCTGTCTGTCTGTCTGTGTGTAGCCACAATAACTTTCGAAAAAATAATCAGATTTGATTGAGCTTTGGCACACTTTTTTATGGCCGAAAAATAGAGAACGAGTTCGTTAACCAGCTATTTTGGATGAAAATCCAAAAAGTGAGCACATTTTGAAAATTTTTGAGACCACTTTTTTGGAAGATTTGAAAATTCTATGTACGGTTATTAGTAGTACGCAAAATGACGAACAAAATATTCTTATGACTTTTCGTGATAAAAAAAAAATTACTGGAGTTATAGCATTTTCAAAATTCCAAAAAACAAACGAAAATGATCATTTTAAGCCGAAAAACGCACGATATGAAAAAAAGTCAAGAGGAGAAAAACGTTGATTTCGGAACACCCTATAATATTTTCATGACAACTTTTTGAATTTTTCGAAAAATAAAAAATTCAAATTTTGATCGCACAAAAAATTAATGAAAAATCAAAAAAGCCATTTTGCTGTAAAACTATGCAAGATACCAGAAAAGGTCATCTCACCAAAATTGTGCACCTAAAAAAGATCTACAAATTTCTTATCATTCACTTCTTGATATGACGCATAGTTTTTGTTTTATTCGTAAAAAACAGCATTGAAAATAGAAAAATTAAATTTTCAGACGAATATTACCAGCTACGAAAAAATGACCGAAACAAAATTTGTTCATCCAAGGAAGAGGTACAAATTTATTGTGACTCATGTTTCGATAGGATGCGTGGTTTTTGTTTTATTCGTGAAAATAACATTGACAGTAAAAAAAAAATCAAATTTTTGAAAAAACAATGCAAGGTACGAAAACATATAAATGAACAAAAATTGTGCATTCAAAAAAGACTTACACACCCGTAATCAATTTTTGTGGTAAGAATATATTCAAAATGAAAAAATTAACTTTTTTGATAAACGGCACAAGCTAAAATAAAATGTTAACTAATAAAATTTGTGGCCTGAATTATATCATTACTTTTCATTTGAAATAAAATACAAATTTAGTAATTTGTATATGAAGAACATATAACACGAAGCACAAAGTGCGCGCTCAGTGTATTTACCAAATCGCACGCCGTAAGTGCGCTCAAACTTTTTTGTTTCTATCATACGGTTCAAATGATTTTCAAATCAAATATCGAGCGCGAAGCGCGAGTGTCTGGATGAGAATATGTTCCTTAAGGTCGATAGAACCTTGAGTAAATAAAGTTCCTTTTCAGTCTAAAATAAAAGCAAATTTAACAATCACTTAATATGTAGAGGTTTTGATAATTTTATAATATTTGCAAACAAACTTTTTCTTTTCATCGAAGTCGAACACGAAGTTCAAAAATCTAGAGGAGCCTAGCGTAAAGCGTGATGCAAATACGCCCGAGCGCGTAGCGCGAGGTGAATACATAATCGAGCGCGAAGCGCGAGATAAATATATGATCGAGCGCGAAGCGCGAGATCCAACAGTCGCGCGCCCTAGGCGCGCTCAAACTTGCGAGCGAAGCGAGCCGCGCGCGAAGCGCGCCATGAGAATGTGCCCGCGAAGCGGGCAGATTTTTTAGTTAGAAATTAGTAGGGTTTCAATGATTTGAAGAGATTTGATTTTTTTTTTGAAATTCACCCTGAATTCTTTTAAATTCTTTGGGATTCCCTTTAATTTTGTTACTTCACTTGAATTATTCAAAATTTACTCAATTGTACTTAATTCAATGGATTTTTGTTTTTAATTTTTAAAAGTTTTTATTTAATTGATCCTCAAGTCTTTTTACCTCACCTTGAATTCTTAGGCATTTCATAAATTTCTTTGGAATTCCCTTGAATTTTTCTAAGCTCATTTCAAAGTTACTGAATTCATAAAAGTTTCTTCATATTTTAAAATTGTTTTCAATTCATTTACATTTTTTTTAAATTCACCTTGAATTTTTATGAATTTCATCGAATTCTTCTCGTTTATCTTAAATTCCTCTAAATTCATTCCAATTTTACGGAAATCAATGGAATTTTTTTTACTTTTCAAATTGTTTCTAATTCATTCTAATTCATTCCAATTCGTTGAAATTTAACTTGAATTGGTTTGAAGTTGTATAAATTTATCCTCAATTGTTTACCCTTTGAGCGCGAAAAAAGTAATTGTCTAAAAGATTTATGATTTTGAGTTGGGACAGGGGATTTTAGTAGAGAAATATAATTTTGACAGTTGGGACGGGTACTTCGTAAAAAATTATAATTTTGTTTTAAAACAGGTCGATTTTGACATCGGGCAGGAAATTTTGGAAAATAATTTTTATTCTGATTTATAAAAAACAATTTACAAAAAAAATTCCTGTTCCAAATCAGAACTTTTTTTAATTTAAAAATTCTGTTTTTTTGGAAATAAAAATTTGCCAGCATTTGAAACTTTCCTTTTCCAAATTTTAGAAAAATGGAGTTACTATATTTCTAAATTATTATAGAAAATATTGTAAATAAAGATTTTGGTCCAGGGAATTTCGGTAAAGAATTATAATTTTCACTTCGGGAAAGGGGATTTCCGAAAAGAATTAGAATTTTTACTTTCAACAGGAAATTCTAGTAAAGAATTATAATTCTGAGATAGAACTGGGAATTTTGTACAAAAATTATAATTTTAAATTTCAATTTTCGATAAATAAAGTTATATATGCGATGTTTGACACCTAAAATCGTGTTTTTTTTTTTAATATTTGTATTGAACCGTAAGACTGAAGAAAACCCATTATTGAAAATTTATTTATAAGAGCGGTTAAACAAACGAGAAATAATTTCAAATCTAAGCTTCAAATTTAGATTTGATTCATAGAATTATACTTTGTCTTAGAACAGGAAATTTTTGACATGGAACGGGAATTTTGGAAAACAATTTTAATTCTGATATAGAAGAAGGGAATTAAAAAAAAACCCTGTTCCAAGTCAGAATTCGTCACAATTTGAAACTTCTCTCATCAAAAGTTTGGAAAAATCAAGCTTCTATATTTCTGAATTATAATAGAAAAATTTTCAAATAAATACAATTCTGAATTAGAACAGGGAATTTTGGAAATAAACTTAATTGTAACTTGGTATAGGGAATTTTTTAAAAGAATTATAATTTTGAGCTTGGACGAGGAATAAATAAATTAAATATAAAAAAAATCTCGTGAAGATTTATAATTTTGTACTTTGGAACAGGGAATTTTTGACATGGAACGGGGAATTTGGGAAAATCATTTTTAATGATCTGTTTTAGTTGAAAATTTATCTCTTTTTTTAAAAAACCTCTTTTTGTTAAAAAATTAATCTTCTTGATTAAAAATTAATTTGTTGTTGTTGAAATTTCAACTATTTTGTTGAAAGTTGAACTTTTTTGTTAAAAATTTCTTTTTCGGTTGGATACGCATCATTTTAGTTCAGAATCCATCGGTTTGATTAAAAACTGAACTATTTTGTCGAACATTGTTTTTTTTTGGTAAAAAATAAAAAAATTTAATGGAAAACCTAATTATTCCATTTTTGGTTGAAAATGTATCTTTTTCAGTTGAAATTTCAATTGTTGGGTTGAAAATTCATGTATGTGTTTGAAATTCGCCTTTTTCAGTAAAAAAATAATCTTCTTAGTTAATAATTGATTTTTTTGTTTGAAAATTAATCTACTTTGTTCAAAATTAAACAATTTTATTAAAAAGTATCCTCTAGGGTTGAAATATCAACTATTGCATTTTTCGTTGAAAATTCATATCTTTTGGTTGAAGATTCTTTATTATCGTTGAAAATTCATCTCTTTGGTTGAAAATTTAACTATTGTGTTGAAAAATCGTTGTTTTCTGTTTGGAAATTTATTTTTTAACTGAAAATTTAACTATTCTAGTTGAAGATTTATCATTTTAGATTAAAATTCATGTGTTAATTAATTTTTTAACTGAAAATTCAACTGTTTGGTTTAAATTCGATCTGTTTTATTTGAAAATTCATGTATTTTGTTGAAAATTCGTCTTTTTCGGTTGAAAATTCATTTTTTTGGTTGAAAATTAATTTTTCGTTGTTAAAATTTCAACTGCTTAGTTGAATGTTAATTTACTTTGTTAACAATTCATCTCTTGGTTGGAAATGCGTAACTTTAGTTGAAAATTCATCTCTTTGATTGAAAACTTAACTATTTCGTTGAAAATTGTTTTTTGTCTTGGTAGAAAAATAATTTTTAAAACTGAAAATCGAATTATTCCATTTTTGGTTAAAAATTTATCTTTTTAAAATGAAAATTTTCGTAAAAAATTAATCTGCGTGGTTAATAATTGATCTTTGATTAATGGATTGATTGATTGTTGTTAATTGATATTTCAAATAAATATAATTCTGAATTAGAACAGGGAATTTTGGAAATGAACTTAATTGTAACTTGGTACAGGGAATTTTTTAAAAGAATTATAATTTTGAGCTTGGACGAGGAATAAATAAATTAAATATAAAAAAAAAATGTCATGAAGAATTATAATTTTGTACTTTGGAACAGGGAATGTTTGACATGGAACGGGAAATTTTGGAAAATCATTTTTAATTCTGATTTATACAAAGGGACTTTACAAAGAAAATCCCTGTTCCAAGTCAGAATTCTTCAGTATCTTAAAATTCCTTGTTCCCAATCAGAATTTTTTCGAATTTCAAAATTCTGTTTTTTGCAAATAAAAATTTGCCAGAGTTTAAAATATCCCTCTTCCAAATTTTAGAAAAAAGGAGCTACTATATTTCTGAATTATGTGTTATCAAAAATGTTGTAAATAAATATAATTCTGACTTGGAACAGGGAATTTTCGAAATGAAATAATAATTTTCACTTTAGGACCGGGAATTTTCGTCAAGAATTATTATTTTAGTTGGAGCAGAGAATTTTTGACATGGAACGGGAATTTTGGAAAATAATTTTAATTCTGATTTAGAAAAAAGGATTTTAAAAAATCCCTGTTCAAGTTCCGAATTATAATTCTTTTCCAAAATTCACTGTTCGAAATCAGAAATCTTTTTAAATGTATGGAAATCTCTTGAAATCTTTTAAAATCTTTTTAATTGACCGTGAGAAAACCACGAAATGACCGGGAATTTAAAATAATCTTTCGTGTAGACGCCCTGATTAATCAATTTTCCTCTTTTCTAGCTTAAATCCATGAGTCCTGAATTCACAAAGTTGGTTGTAAATTTGGATGGAGTCGATCCAGACGACGCATTTTCCACCGTTCCTTACATGAAGGGCCACACTTTCCTTTATTACTTGGAAGAACTTCTCGGTGGTCCCAAAGAATTTGAACCCTTTTTGAAAAGTTACTTCGAGACTTTTAAGTACAAGAGTATTGTAACATCAGACTGGAAGGAATACTTGTATAAATACTTCTCAAACAAGACCCAGGTTCTCTTTTTATAAAAAGTCTGATATAAAAACAGAAAAATTATAATAAGAAATTGAAAAGTCTTGATCATTTATTAAATTTGAGATTATTTTGCAGCTTCTGGATTCAGTAGATTGGGACACTTGGCTGAACAAACCAGGCATGCCTCCTGTTGTTCCAAATTATAATACCGATTTATTGAATGCTTGCACCGACCTCGCTAAACGATGGATTTCCTGGGACGAAACTACTAAATCGACCTTTGTGAAATCAGACATTACGAGTCTAACAGCCAATCAAAGAATACAATTCCTAACAGTATTGTTTGAGGATGATACTGTGCTCTCAATTAAAAAGTTGCAGAAAATGCAAGAGGCTTATGACTTTGATTCTGTCCAAAATGCGGAAATCAAGTAAGTAACCGATTTAATAAAATTCTACACTGTTAAAAGTTTCCGGGCACCTCTTTTTTGATGTCTAACAATGTTCTTTTTTAAATTAAGATTGAAAAGAATTTCATTTTACTACGAATAATTTTTGCAAAATAAGCAGGAAAAATTCATAATTAAAAAATAAAATTCCAAAACAACCTCACTTTTCGGCTCATTAGAGACAAGAATAAAATAATGGGAAAAAGAGGGAGAAAAAGGGAAAAAGTCAATCAAAAACCACCCTCTCACTTTTTCCTTTCTCCGTCCTTTTTATACTACAGGGGGACTAACATGTTTCGAGGTCAATTTAAACCTCCTCATCAGGGATTATTTATAGGGAATAACTAAAGGTATGAGTCTGTAAAGAAAATATTAAATAAAAATTAATTCAGTTTAATATAATCAAAATTATTTGTTGAGAAATTGATTGTTAAATAGAAAAGAAATTTTTCTATCATCTATTCAAAGAAATTTACTTTAATCAATTAATTACTCTATCCCAAACTTTATTATATCTTGAGAGGTCCCTCCTTACATTGATAGCCTTGTTACCTTCTCTCTTTATGAATAACATCTCCATGAATTCTCTCTTTTTCTGATTTCTTTCATGATAAAGAATTTTAATATCATTCCAATTAAAGTCATGACCATGTGTAATCTTATGAAAGGACTGAGTGATATCTAGGACTTCTGTGAAAATTATTTTCATGTTCATTTTTCCTAAGTCTAAGAGTTTCATATCTAGTTCATAGTTGTTTCATATCTAGTTTCAAGTCTAACGTTTCATATCTATCTTTTCCTAATTTTACAATCACATTGCTCTTAAAAAGAACTCTATAAATGGTATGTAAACCTAATTTTCCCAACATTGATTGCAAAATCTTCGAGATTTTACCAAATTATGGAAGAACAACAGTATTGAATGTATTATAATCTTCTCTGTTTATTTTATTTTGATCATTGTTTATGTTTTTTATATATTTTATTCTGTTATGTACATGTTTTTCAATGAATTCAAAAGGGTAATGGTTAAGAAAAAGAATTTCTTTACATTGTTCAATATTTTTTTCATGGAAAACTGGATGTGATAATTTAAGGGCTCTATCAATCAAATTTTTAATGATTCCTATTTTGTTTTGAATAGAGTGATTTGAAAGAAAACTAAGTGTTCTACCTGAACAAATCTTTTTCCTATGCCAGTCAGTAATAATATGTCTTTCATCAGTTTTAATTAAAGTCAAATCTAGAAAATTTAATTTACCTTCAGTTTCAATCTCAACAGTAAATTGTAATCTAGGGTGTATACTATTAAAAGAATTAAGAAGAGTGTTAGCATTATTTTTATGTACACTAAGTACTGAATCATCAACATATCTTGCATAAAAATCAATATTAAAATTGATTTTTTGGAAAACTTCATTCTCTAAATCCTCCATGACAATTTCAGCTAAAATAGGAGATAAAACAGATCCTATGGGAGTTCCAAACTTTTGTTTATAAAAATTATTATTAAATTTGAAATATACTGAATGAAAAACATATTTTATCGCATCAAGAAAATGTTTCTTTCGGAATTTTTGTATTAATTTTAATCAAATCCCAACGTTTTTGTATGGCAATTTCGACTCTTTCATAAGGGATATTTGGAAACATAGCTATTACATCAAAAGGGACAAATATATGGTCTAAAGGTATTATCACACTGTCAATTAGTTTTAAGAAAGCATGACTATTTTTAATTGATGTTTTTGAGATTTGTATTGATTTTTTAATAATTTGACTCAATAATTCTTCCAATTTTCTAGTTGGGGAACCTATTGTTGAAATGACTGGTCGTAGAAGGTAGTCATCTTTGTGAGCTTTAACAAGTCCATAGGCTAATGAGAGATTAGTACTCGATGTATCAATATCACATCTTTCAATATTATTACCTAAATATTTATTAGTTCTCATTCTATCTAAAATTTTAAAAGTCCCTTTTTGAAGCATTATGGTGGGATTATTTGGAATCAATTGAAAACTCTCTGCATCATTAAAGATATGCAGCATTTTTTAAATATAAACATCCCTATGAATCGCTACGGTAATACTTCCTTTGTCTGATTTAGTGATAATTAATTCTGGATGATTTTTTAAGAAAATTTTTGTTTCAATTAAACCCTCATTCAATTCCTTTTCTAACCAAGTTTTTGGATTATCATTATTTAAAAAATCATTAGATAATCCCATAATTTGAGATCTAAATTCATCAATTTTATTTTCAGGTATTTTTTAATATTTGATTCAATGTCTTTAATTATTTCAAGTACTTGAATATAGTTTTTTCCCCCAAATTTGTTGCTAAAAGCATCACCTAATCTCAAAATGTCAATAACTCTGTGTGGAATAATTACATTAGAAATATTCAGAAACCAAGGGTCCGGTTGATCATGAACAAGAACTGAGTGAATATTTAAATGCAGTTTTTGTACATCTCCTTGTTCATTGAGAATGTTTAAAAAAAATTTATCATGTTTTCTATTATCCTTAAGGGCGATTTTATTAAGTTTTGTTTTCCCTTTCAAAATTTTCCTTGATAATAAAGGAGGGAACTTGTTGTTTTAATTTCTCAATAATTTGTTTTATCTTAACATTTAAAGAATGTATCTGTGAATGGCAATCCTTAATAGTCAAATTTAAGAGCGGTTTTCTGAATTTTTCAGTATTTATATCAAATTTTTCTTTATTCCTTTTGTTTTTGAAATCAAAGCTAACATTTTTATTAATGTCAAAAATCTTCTTAGGAAAAACTCCATGAATTTTGCATTTGATCAAAAAGTTTTGTTGTAAAATTGTTGACCTTAATTTTTTACTAATCAAGAAAAATTGTTTGATATTTTTCACAGGTCCACCTATCACATCATTCCCATTACCCCAACCTTTGTCAATTTCAATAAAATCCATTTTCCTAACAAGAAACAATCAATTTCACAAAAATCTTTTAAAAAAATTTTATAATTCTCTCTTATTTTTATTTTAAAAAAAAAGGTTTTAACTCCCTGTATTTGTTTCCTTTCGAGTGAATCCAGTGTATCCGTATTTTTTTAGTCCTTTTCAACACTTTGGGAAAACACTATTAAAAATTTATCAAAGTTGTTTAAAACACAATGTAAATGTTACAACACATAGTTTTCTAAAATTATTGTAATTATTCTTAGAAAAACACTTTGAAAAATTTAAATTTCACTTTTATTTAACAAAAATATAAAGATTCAAATTGGAAATGAATCTTACCGATGTGTCGTGTATAAAGACACGCCAAATACTGACGTTGAGTTTTGAAGGAAACTCTCAGAATTTGTCAGATTTTCAGAAAAGCTATTAGTAAAAGAGAGATAGAGAGAAAAAGAGTGAGAAAGAGAGACAACACAGTGAAAGAAATAAAAACGAGGCAACTTTTTTGAAATAGTTTTACCCCTATTATGGACCAGGGACTCGATATTTACGAGCGACTACAATTCGTCTCATAACAGACCACTTGTAAAACACATGTCAACGAAAATTCCACTGACCTTCGAAAAAAGTGAATTTAAAGAATTTTATATGGAAACTTCTATTCAGTATTTTTCTAAAATTATAAACATACATTTACCTTAAAAAGGGTACACATAATCAAATTATAATTAGCAATTGATAATAGTAAATATTGATAATTATACAAAACTTTTACAAAAATCATTGCTAAAAAAATTTGGTTAGTGATTGAAAAAGATTTTAAAGAATTATTTTACAAAAAATTATATGAAAAGTCCATAACCTCCCCCTCTCCCCCCCAATTCCATTTTCATCAAAAATTACTTAGATTTATCACTAAGTGGGTCAGGATTTATATCGAAAAAGAATTGTTATGAACAATTAAGAATTTGAAAAAGGTGGTTAATTTTTAATTAACATAATATTCAGATATGTAAGAAGAAAGAAAATATTTAAAAGTTTTTTTTCCGAATTCATCTTAATTTCAATTATGTCAGAGTTAAAAACTGTTCTTTTTAAATGGTTGAATGGTCTCAAAATTCTGTATGAAATGAGCCAAGGATGAAGCCAATTTGTCTATTTTTTGAGTAGATATTGCAAAAATAGTGTAAATTTCAATGTTTTCTTAAATTTTGACAGGCCTCACAGACCGGTCCCTATATCCCATATTGTACCCTATATTCAGTTAAGGTCCCTAAAGTACCCTCTCTTCAAGATTTGGTCCCTATGGTACCCTATTTGCAGCCCCTTAATGGAACTTCAAAAAAATTTATAATAAAAGAAAAGCTTCCGAGAGCATTTAAAAAAAAAAAAAAAAATCACGGAATTCCTGTGAGATGAAACTGTAAAAAAATAATCAGGGCTGCCACACACAGTCACTATTAGTCACTTTTTTCTCAAATTATTTTTTATTCACTTTTTTAAATGAAAAGATCGTATTAGTCACTGAATTGTCTTGAATTCTTTTCATATATTTCAGATTATTTTTAAAGATTCCGAGAAATTTGTAATAAATTTCAATAATTTTAAGGGATTTTTAAGGTTTTAGCGTATTTTTAAAACTTCTAAAGCATTTTCAAGAGCTTTTAATTTGCAATATTTTAGGAAATTTTAAAAGATTCCGAGGAATTTTTTATTAATTGGCACTTTCAAGAGCTTTAACGAATTTCAAGGGATTTCAAAAGATTTTAAAGGATTTAAAATATTTGAGGTTATTTTAAAAGATTTCAAGTAATTTTTAATTGTTTTTAGTAGTTTAGTGGGATTTCAAAGAATTTGAAATATTTTAGGGAATTTTAAAAGAATCCAAGGAATTATTCATTAATTTCATTAATTTGAATGAATTTCGAAGCGTTTGAAATATTTTAGGATAAAGAATTTTCTAGAATTTCGGAAGATATGAAACGATTTTACAGGATTTATAAAGTCGTAATATATTTTAAAGGATTTCACGTTATTTTATAAGATTTTCGAGGATTTCAATGACTTTAAGGGATTTTAAAACTCTCAATGTATTTTAATATATTTTCCAGGATTTTAGGAAATATCATAGAATTTCACAGGGATTTTATAATATTTTAGTGGATAAAAAATTTGTTTACGAGAGTGAGGTATTTTGTAGGATTTCAAAGGATTTTAAATATTTTAGGAAATCTTAAAAGATTCCAAGGAATTTTCAATTGGTTTTAATAATTTTAAGAGATTTAATATCATTTTAGTGGATTTTAAAGAATTTATTCAAGAAAAGTGATTTATTTCGTAGGGTTTTAAAGATTTGAAGAGATTTAAAATTATTTTTTGGATTTCACCCTGAATTCTCATTAATTTATCCTGAATTCTTTGAAATTCTTTTGAATTTTTTTAATTCATTAGAATTCTTATAAATGTAATCAATTTTACATAATTCACTTGATTTTTTAAAAGTTTTTATATAATTGGTTCCGCAGATTAATTGGTAAAATGACCAAAGGATTTGAAATATTTTAAGGTATTTTTCAAATTTCTTGGCATTTTCTAGAGCTTTAAAAAATTTCAAGGTATTTCAAAAGATTTTAAGGGATTATAAATATTCTAGGTTATTTTAAAAGATTATAAATAAATTGGTAATTGATTTCAGTAATTTAATAGGATTTGAAATGATTTTAAATATTTTAGGAAATCTTAAAAGATTCCAAGGAATTTGTTATTGATTTTAATAATTTTAAGAGATTTAATAACATTTTAGTGGATTTTAAAGAATTTATTCAGGAAAAGTGATTTATTTCGTAGGGTTTTAAAGATTTGAAGAGATTTAAAATTATTTTTTGGATTTCACCCTGAATTCTTATTAATTTATCCTGAATTCTTTGAAATTCTTTTGAATTTTTTAATTCATTAGAATTCTTATACATTTAATCAAATTTACGTAATTCATTTTATTTTTTTTATTTTTTTAAAGTTTTTATATAATTGGTTCTGCAGATTAATTGATAAAATGACCAAAGGATTTGAAATATTTTAAGGTATTTTTCAAATTTCTTGGCATTTTCTAGAGCTTTAAAAAAATTTCAAGGTATTTCAAAAGATTTTAAGGGATTAGAAATATTCTAGGTTATTTTAAAAGATTATAAAGAAATTGGTAATTGATTTCAGTAATTTAATAGGATTTCAAAGGATTTGAATTATTTTAGGGTATTTTAAAAGATTCCCATGCATTTTCAAGAGATTTAAAAAGTTTCAAGGGATTTCAAAAGATTCAAAGGATTGGAAATATTTTAGGAAATTTCAACGATTCCCAGGAATTTTTTATTTATTTTAATAGTTTGAAGGGATTTCAAAGACTTTAAAATATTTAAAGCCATTTTAAAAGATTCCAAGATATTTTCAAGAGATTTAAACAATTTCAAGAGATTTCCAAGGGTTTTAATAATTTTAAGGTATTTGAAAATTTTAATGGATTTCAGAGAATTTATTCACAAGAAGTGAGGGATTTCATAGGGTTTCAAAGATTTTAAGAGATTTTCCAATATTTTTTGCAATTCATTTGGAATTCGCCCTGAATTCTTATTAATTTATCCTGAATTCTTTTAAATCCTTTTGAATTCTTCTAGATGCACTCATTTTTACTCAGGTCAATGGAATTTTTAAAAGTTTTTGTTTAATTCATCTTGAAGTCATTAAAACTCACCTTAAATGTTTAGGAATTTCATCAAATTCTTTTGAATTTTCTTTAATTTTTTCTAAAATTCATTTCAAACTTACTCAATTCAATGAATTTTTTCATGTATTTAAATTTTTGTCAATTCATTTGATTCTTGTTTAATTCACCTTGAATTTTTATGCATTTCATCGAATTCTTCTCGTTTCTCTTAAATTCCTATAAATTCACTCAAATTTGACAAAAATAAGTGGATTTTTTCGATTTTTAAAACTTTTTCCAATTCATTTGAATTTTTTTGAATTGTTTTGTAGTCATTAGTCATTTTTTTACTTAGAAATTAGTAGGGTTTCAAAGATTTGAAGAGATTTGAAATTATGTTTTGAAATTCACCGTGAATTCTTTTAAATTCTTTGTGATTCCCTTGAATTTTTTTACTTCACTTGAATTATTCTAAATTTACTCAATTATACTCAATTCAATGGATTTTTTTTTTATTTTAAAAAGTTTTTATTTAATTGATCCTCAAGTCTTTTAACCTCACCCTGAATTCTTAGGCATTTCATAAAATTCTTTTGAATTCCTTTCAATTTTTCTAAGCTCATTTCAAAGTTACTGAATTCATAAAAGTTTCTTCCTATTTTAAAATGGTTTTCAATTCATTAAATTTTTTTTTAATTCACGTTGAATTTTCATGAAATTCTTCGAATTCTGCTCGTTTATATTAAATTCCTCTAAATTCATTCCAATTTTAGGGAAATCAATGGAATTTTTTTGACTTTTCAAATTGTTCCTAATTCATTCCAATTCGTTGGAATTTAACTTTAATTGTTTTGATGTCTTACAAATTTATCCTGAATTTTTTACTCTTTGAGCGCAAAAAAGTACCCTATGAGTGTGACGAAAAGTACTTGGGCTCATCTTAAAGCTATTTTTCTACAATATCACAGCAGCTTTTGAGCATAAATCTAAAAAAAATTCCTATCAGAGTGCAAGAACTTGAAGTTGGAAAAATGTAACATCTTATCTGTAGGCAAATAAAAGTAAAACATTCAATAAATGAACTAGAAAAATAGCTTTAAACTGAGTACAAGAACATTAAAAATATTGATTATTACGGAAGTTATTGGAAATTTAAGAAAACATTGAAATTTACACTATTTTTGAAATATCTACTCAAAAAACAGACAAATTGGCTTCATCCTGTGCTCATTTCATACCGAATTTTGAGAGCATTCAACCCTTTAAAGAGATTTTTTTTAGCTCTGACATACTTGAAATTAAGAGAACTTTGCCTCTCATATAAATAAATTAAATTATTTGTTTAATCAATAATATTATTAAAAATATAATATTTTTTAATTTGATTTGTTTTATTATTTAAAGTTTGGAAGCATATCAGTTTAAAAGGAAAATAACAGAGTTCAGTTCTTAATATATTAAATTCTTTGGCATCAATTATGGAACAAAATGAAATTAATAATTGGAAACTAATATTTTTGAAATAAATATATTTGAAGTTTTACTTACAATGTTTTTTTAATTTTATTTTTCAGTTAATAATTTTTTCGTTTTTTTATGACCTTAAATACTTGGAATAATTATTTTAAGCTTTAACCTTTTTGACTTCTGATATTAGTTTCAGAATTTCCAGTGAAAGCAATAAAAAAAATGTAATCTATTATATTTACAATTTTTTTTCAAGCAGGAGTAGAGTTTTTAGCCTGCTTAGTTTATTATTTTCTATATTTTCTGAATTCTTTTAATGTTAAGAAATTCTTTGATTCTCTGAATTCCTTGAATTACCTAAGTGCTCTGAAATCTCTTAAATTTCCTGAATTCCTTAAATGCTCTTAAATCTCTGACATTCACTTAAATTTCTGAAATTCACTGAATTCCCTGAAATCCTCGAATATCCTGAATTTATTGAATATTCGAAATGCTCCGAATTCTCTAATTCTCTGAAATACTTGAATATTTTGAATTCCTGAAGTTTTTTTAAATTCTCTAAGTAAATAGAATTCATGGAATTTTCTGAATACTTGAAATTTCTTGAATTCTCTGAACTCCTTGAATTCTTTCAATTTCATTAATTTCTTGAATTCTTTTGATGCTATGCAATTTCTTCAATTGTTTGAATTCCCCAAATGCGGTGAAATTCCTGGAATTCTCTCAAATCCTTTAATATTCTCAATTCCTGAAATTTATTGAATTCTCTAAATTCATAGAATTCATGGAATATTCTGAATTCTTGAAATTTCTCGGAATTCCATGAATTCCTCGAATTCTCTGAACTCCTTTCAATTGCTTGAATTTCATGAATTCCTTGAATTCCCTTAATGCTATGAAATTTCTTAAATTCTTTGAATTCCTTGAATTCCCCAAATGCGCTAAAATCTCTGAAATTCTCTGAAATCCTTGCATGACGTGAATTCCTTGAATATTTGGAATTTCCTGAATTCCTTGACTTCTCTGAATTCCCTGAATTCATTGAATATTGGAAATTCCCTCCAGTCCATGAATATTCTAAATTTCTTGAATTTTCTAAATTTCTGAAAATCTCTTAATTCCTTAAATTCTCTGCAATCGTTGATTTCTTTGAATTTCCTGAAATCCTTGATTTCTCTTAATTTCTTGAATTTCGTAAATCCTTGAAATCTCTGAAATTATCTGAATTCACTGAATTGATTGAATATTGGAAATTCCCTGCATTTCGTGAATATTCTGAATTTCTTGAATTTTCTAAATTTCTTGAATTTTCTAAATTTCTTGAATTTTGTCAATTTCTTGAATTTTCTAAATTTCTGAAAATCTCTTAATTCCTTAAATTCTCTGCAATCCTTGATTTCTTTGAATTTCCTGAAATCCTTGATTTCTCTTAATTTCTTGAATTTCGTAAATCTTCGAAATCCCTAAAATTATCTGAATTCATTGAATATTGGAAATTCCCTAAATTTCGTGAATATTCTGAATTTCTTGAATTTTCTAAATTTCTTGAATTTTGTCAATTTCTTAAATTTTCTAAATTTCTGAAAATCTCTTAATTCCTTAAATTCTCTGCAATCCTTGATTTCTTTGAATTTCCTGAAATCCTTGATTTCTCTTAATTTCTTGAATATCGTAAATCTTCGAAATCTCTGAATTCATTGAATATTGGAAATTCCCTGCATTTCATGAATATTCTGAATTTTCTAAATTTCTGAAAATCTCTTAATTCCTTAAATTCTCTGCA
>CAKNYM010040605.1:8036-30326 GCA_932195095.1 Andricus curvator
GATTAACAGAGATGGAAAAAGATTGACACGAATAGATAAAGGACAGGGTGAGATGGAGAAGAGGAGATTGAAAAAGATAGACGTGATTTTTGATGAACAAAGAGATATAAAAAAAGATAGACGTTGTGAGATGTAGGATACGATGACATAGAGAAGATAATATTGGACATGGTAGGCGGGAATTCAGATTAACAGAGAAATAGAAAAAGATTGGTCTGGATACATAAAGGACAGGATTTGATAGAGAAGACGGTATTAAAAAAAATATAGGGATATTTAGATTGACAGAGATAGAAAAAGATTTACATAAATAGATAAAGCATAGGATGTGATAAAGAAGAGGGTATTGAAATAGATAGACGTGAATTCAGATTGAAAAATAGATAGAAAAAGATAGAAGTTGGTAGATGTAGGATACGATGAGATTAAAAAAAAATAGAAGAAATTTTTGATTGAAGGAGAGACAGAAAAATATTAAAGTGAATAGAAAAGGGATGCAATGAGTTAAAGTAGAGGAGATTGAAAAAAATAGATGTGAATTTAGATTGACAAAGATATTTTAAAATATTGATGTGCATAGATAAAGGATAGGATGAGATAGAGAAGAGGGTATTGAAAAAAGATTTGTATTGAAAAAGAGGGGTATTTAGATTGACAGAGATAGAAAAATATTTACATAAATAGATAAAGGATAGGATGATATAGAGAAGAGGGTGTTGGAAAAGAATAAACGGGAATTAAGATTAATCGAGACAGAAAAAGATTTACATGAATAGATAAAAGATAGGATGAGATAGAGAAGAATGGATTGAAAACGATAGACGGGAAATCAAATTAACAGAGATGGAAAAAGATTAACATGAATAGATAAAGGATAGGATGAGATGGAGGAAAGGAGATTGAAAAAGATAGACGTGAATGTAGATGGACAAAGAGATAGAAAAAGATAGACGCTACGAGATTTAGGATACCATGAGATAGAGAAGAGAATATTGGAAAAAGTAGACGGGAATTTAGATTTAGAGAGAAACAGAAAAATATTGACCTGGATACATAAAGGATAAAGGATCGGATGATATAGAGAAGAGCAGATTGAAAAAGATAGACGGGAATTTAGATTGACAAAGAGATAGAAAAATATTGATGCTAATGGATAAAAGATAGAAGTTAGTAGATGTAGGATACAATGAGATAGAGAAGAGAAGGTTTAAAAAAATAGAGGAAATTTAGATTGAAAAATAGATAGATAAATATTTACGTTGATAGATGTATGGTACGATGAGATAGAAAAGAGGAGATTAAAAAAGGTAGATAGGAATTTGGATTGAGAGAGAGAGATAGAAAAATATTGACGTGAATAGATAACGGATAGGATAAGATAAAAAAGAGGGAATTGACGAAAATAGATGAAAATTCAGGTTGATCGAGAGATAGTAAAGGATTGAAGTGAATAGATGAAGGATAGGATGAGATAAAGGAGAGGAAATTGAAAAAGGATATATGTGAATTTAGATTGACAAAGAGATAGAAAAATATTGAAGGGCATAGGTAAAGGATAGGGAAGATAGAAAAGAGGTGAATGAAAAAGATAGACGAAAATTTAGATTGATATAGAGATAGTAAAAAATTGACGTGGATAGATGAAGGATAGGATGAGATAAAGAAAAGTAAATTGAAAAAGATAGATGTGAATTTAGATTGGCAAATAGATAGAAAAAGATTTACGTTAATATACAAAGGATAGAATGAGATGGAGAAGTGGTTATTGAAAAAGATAAACGTAGATTGATAAAGAGATAGAAAAAGACAGAAGTAAATAGAGAAGAGGAGAAAAAAATAGAGAAAATTTAAATTGAAGGAGAGATAGAAAAATATTGACGTGGATAGATAAAGGATAGGATAAGATAGAAGAGAGGGGATTGAAAAAGATAGACAGGAATTTAGATTTACATAGAGATAGAAAAAGATTGACACAGATAGATAAAGGATAGGATGAGATAGAAAAGACGGTATTAAATTCACAATTTTTGGGTTTGATATGTTAGCGCTCATGTTTTGTTATGTTAGATAATAGATACTGTAAACTAAATAAATTTTTTATATTTTTATAAAAAAATTGCATGAGAGAAAATAATAAAAATGTAAAAAGTCATGTTTTTCCCCCAGTGAATTTAAATTAGCTTTTGCTGTTCTCATTCATCATGCAATACCTCATTCGCAAATCATTAAATAAATTTTAAAAAATGTTCATCAAGAAATGCAAAATATCAGATCCACTGATTCGAATATCTTGAACGTCTTGATTATTGTTTCAAAGATACTTATTTTTTCTTCTTATTTGAAAATTGATAACTTCAATTTTTACAGAGAATGTTTCAACACCCGATATGGAACATGCTTAGCATTGCTCATTCGAGTTGACTCTTTATCAGCTTAGGCATTTCGCGATAAGAAAATGCATTTGACCGACTAGAATGATTAAAAAAAAACATAAAGAATGGAAAACAGGAAAATAATTCAGTAACTTTTATCATAGAAAAAAGTTGTAAAGAGGAACATTCTTATTCCGCTTCATGATTTTTTGCGTGTCTGACTACTACATTCCGTATCTACTTGAGACAGCTGATTTCGTTGTTATTAAGAAAAATAATGTTCAAATATTTATTTGCGAAGAATAATATTTATTTATAATCTTATAGTGAATTATTGTTTGTTTACTTGGGAAATTTTTGACTGCAAATTGGGCGTGCTTTTATCTCAAGGTCTTTTTTGCCATTAGGATTATATTCACAACAGACAAAAAATGAACGAACGTTATCAGTTTATCTTCACGTGTAAGCATTTACTTCAATCTTGAATGCGTGTTTATCAAAAATAATTTTAGTAAACAATATAAAAATGGTGTTTACTGTTCGTATCGAAAAAAATTAATGTTTGCCACTTGGAACCTAAAGTAAATTTAAAAGTTGATTACAAAATAATATTTACAAGATGTTGATACGTTTAAAAAAACAATGGTTATAATATTCACACAAATAAAACAATGAAAACGAAAATGCAAGTTGAGATTTTGACTTTTTTTTAACATCCCTATAATTTATATTAAAATTTTTTTTTGCAACTACTACAACTCCACTGTTTCCAATTTTGAAAGTAAAATTTTCTATTCCTGAAATCTTTCAAACAATTTTTTGTAAAGAAAACATTTTTGAAACAAGTTGTCACATTTGATGATTATTTATTTTGAAAATTGGAAACAGTAAAGTTTTAGGGAATGTTTTCCCCGAAAAAATAAGCCATGAATTATGAAAATTCATTCACTCCCCAGAGACCTGATTTTTGGTACAACTACTTTAAAAAGGATTATTTGTAGATTTAATTTTGAAATGCAGGATATAAAACAACTTGAAGTAATAAAAAGCCAGTCAGGTTTTGAACAACAATGATTTCAAGATTTTCGAGGTACCCTTTTTAGATAGAGAAAATGTTCAAATGTGTGAATGAGTGGAAATAAGAAGTCCGCTAGTATAAGTTACGCCAGTGCAGTTTTGTAACCTTGACATTGTCCCCCTTTGCCCCGGACTCCGGTGGACAACTGCCTTACGTAATTTTCTACCATGGGACCGACCACGTGCTAACGACGCACACGCTAATGTCGCTCGGCTGATCACAGTCTTCCTCCTTCCTCTTCTGGAGGCTTCCTTTAAATTTCCTACTCTTGCAATTTGCAACAGGTTGCAAGAATGAAAGTATTGTGTACCTCGGCCGTTCATTCCAGTCTTGAACCTCACAATCTCACGTTCAAAGCCCTTAGCTTCTTTATTATAAAAATATTTTAAAGATCAAAAACTGTTTTCTAAAAAGCTATTTTCAAAAAGAATAGTGAGTTCATCCCACCGCTGACACATTTTCATTTTCTCTCTAGATCGATTTTGAATGTAAATTATATGCTTCTCTCTTTCAACGGATTTTATATCTGAAACTCTACTAAACAAAAGAAGTTGAACAGAGTAGACTAGTTATTTTTACAAAGACTTGAGACTTCATCTCACCACTGCCACTTCTTGATTTTTAAAAAGCCTTGCGAGTTCATCCCACCGCTGCCACCTTTTTATTTTCCCTCCACCTCGTTTCTGAATTTAAATTTGAAAGTTACCTCTTTCAACAGATTTCATATCTGAAACTCTACTAAGCAAAATAACTTGAACAGAGTAAAGACTACTTATTTTACAAAGACTTCCGAGTTCATCCCACCGCTGCCGCCTTTTTATTTATCCTCGAGATCGATTCTAAATTCAAATGATACAATTATCTCTTGTAACAGATTTTACATATGAAGCTCTACTAAACAAGGTAACTTGCACAGAGTAAAGACTAGTTATTTTAGCAAAGACTTGAGTCTTCATCTCACCACTGCCACTTCTTCATTTTCAAAAAGCCTTGCGAGATCATCCCACCGCTGCCGCCTTTTTATTTATCCTCTAGATCGATTCTAAATTCAAATAATACAATTATCTCTTGTAACAGATTTTACATATGAAGCTCTACTAAACAAGGTAACTTGCACAGAGTAAAGACTAGTTATTTTAACAAAGACTTGAGACTTCATCTCACCACTGTCACTTCTTCATTTTCAAAAAGCCTTGCGAGATCATCCCACCGCTGCCACCTTTTTATTTTCCCTCCACCTCGCTTCTGAATTTAAATTTAAAAGTTACCTCTTTCAACAGATTTCATATCTGAAACTCTACTAAGCAAAATAACTTCAACAAAGTAAAGACTACTCATTTTACAAAGACTTGCAAGTTCATCCCACCGCTGCCGCCTTTTTATTTATCCTCTAGATCGATTCTAAATTCAAATGATACAATTATCTCTTGTAACAGATTTTACATCTGAAGCTCTACAAAAGAAGGTAACATGCACAGAGTAAAGACTAGTTATTTTAACAAAGACTTGAGACTTCATCCCACCGCTGCCACCTTTTCATTTGCCCTCTAGGTCGATTCTGAATAAAAATCACATGCTTATCTCTTGCAACAGATTTTATATCTGAAGCTCTGCTGAACAAGGGAACTTGAAGAAAGCAAAAGGAAGAAAAAAGAGAAATGTGTGGTACTTTTGAAGGGAGCACATTGAAATCGAGTTGAAGATAAAGAGAAACTATTTTCGCTCGTCGATTCATGGAAAAGTCGGGGCAAGATGACTCTTTCTGTATTTGGGTCGCAGCAAGCCTTTCGACTATATCTTCACCAGTAGGTTTAGATGTATCTGAACCTAGTTCATTGGCCCCACGAAATCTTTACTTCTGTTGTAGACTCGAAATAGATAAAGTCTATGTTTATACAGACTGCGAGCACAAGAAGCTAGGAGAAAATTGAAGTATCAGTAGTCAAGGCAGACGCTATTCTAATTTATTAAATGTTGATGTCTTCATATCAGTTCAAAAATTACTCTCTTCAGCATCCTAAAAATGGGAATTTAATCATCCGATCTGCAATAATTAGTTTCATCACAAAATTGAAATGCAATTAGTGCAATTATACTGTCATCGATATCTGAAGCATTTAGAATCACGTACTTTGATTCCTTTTAGATGCTCAAGGTCCGCAGAAGCGATCGGATGAATTTTATACATGAGTCATTAGTGACCTTGAAGTGTGCAATGCATCATTCTTTGATTGGTATCTAATTCTGTTGGCAAAAGTGGAGCAAGTGGTATCAGCTCAGCTGCATGGGTTTTTAACCCCTCATATTTATATACGATTTGGTCGTCAGTGAAGAAAAAACTGCCCTTAATCACCCTTATCTTGATGATCATTATTACAGTTTGTGTGTGTTCTGAGAAAATAGACAAAAATGAGGGCAATAATGCCAAGGTGATATTTAAGTGGTTCCAAGCATGTCAGTTGTTCATATTCATGAGGGGGTTCCAAATTCGTGTTAATGGTCTAGCAAGAAAAATATACAATTCAGTTCTAGGAGATTTCAGGATATTTAATTATTGTAGGATACTGTGAAAAGAATTTTTCTACAGATTTTTAGGCTTAGATATTTTTTTTCTGAATCAAATCCCAGGATTTTAAAAATTTTAGAGCATTTAAAAAAATTACGAGGAATTTTTAAGAGCTTTAAGAAGTTTTAAGGGATTTCAAAAGATTTCAAAGAATTTTTAATGTTATAGAGAGAGTTTTTTAAAAGATCCCAAGGAATTTCTAATTGGTATTAATGATTTCAAGGGATTCCAAAAGATTTGAAAGATTTTAGGATATTTTCAAAGAGTCCAAGGCATTTTCGAGTAATAGTTAAACTTTCAAGCAAAGGAGACGAATTTTCCACAAAATATTTAAACTTTTAACCCAATATTTAAATTTTTAACGCAAAAAGGCGAATATTTTCGAGAAGAGTTGAATTTTTATGACAAAAATGACTTGTGCCATAAAGGATGAATTTTCAACCAAGAAGAGTAATTTACGACCAAAGAAGACGAAATATCTATAAAATAAATTAATTTTTAACTAGAAAAGGTCAATTTTCAATAAAAAATATCCATCGTCAATTGGAAATATAAATAATAAATTTCAAAATATCAATTTTCAATTAAAAATAGGTATCAATTTCCAATGAAAATTGAATAGTTACATTCCTCATTCAAAAAATTATTTCTCATATAAAAAAAAATGAATTTTCAACAAAATAGTTAAATTTTTAACAACAGAGATGAATCTTAAAAAAATTTTTTAACAAAGTAGTTCAACTTTCAACCAGGTACTTCAATTTTTGACCAAAAATGGAGTAGTTAGATTTTTATTTAAAACAATTAATTTTGTATAAAAAAAAAATTTCAATAAAGTAGTTTAATTTTTAGCCAAAGAAATTAGTTTTTAAGTAAAATAATGAATCTGCAACCGGAATAGTTAAATTTTCAGTTGAAAAATAAATTTTTAACAAAAGAGATGAATTTTTAACTAAAATTATGCATCTCCAACCAAAAAATAAATTCTTAACAAATTAATTAAACTTTCAACCAAGTAGTTGAATTTTCAATCAAGGAGATGAATTTTCTACCAAAAAGAGGAATTTTTAAGCAAACAGTTGAATTTTCGTTTCAGTTTCGTTTTCAGTTAAAGAAATTAATTTTCAACTAAAAAACGAATTTTTAAGCAAGAAGATTAATTTTCTACCAGAAAGATAAATTTTAACAAAATACATGAATTTAAACAAAATAGTTGCACTGTGAACCAAAAAAAAACGAATTTTCCACCAAAAAAATGAATTTTCAAGCAAGAAGATTAATTTTCTATAAAAAAGACCAATTTTTAACAAATACATGATTTTCAAACAAATATGTAAATTTTGAATTAAAACAAATAAATTTACAATATAAATTAAATAGTTCCATTTTTAGCTTAAAAAATCAATTTTCAACTAAAAAAAAAACAAATTTCAACAAAATAGTAAAATTTTCAATCAAGAAACTTAATTTTCTACCAAAAAGATAATTTTTTAACAAAATACATGAATTCAAACAAAATTGTTGCATTTTGAACAAAAAAAAAATTTTCCACAAAAAAAAAAGAATTTTTAAGCAACAAGATTAATTTTCTACCAAAAAGATAATTTTTTAACAAAATACATGAATTTAAACAAAATAGTTTCACTGTGAACCAAAAAAAAAACGAATTTTCCACCAAAAAAATGAATTTTCAAGCAAGAAGATTAATTTTCTATAAAAAAGACCAATTTTTAACAAATACATGATTTTCAACCAAATAGGTAAATTTTGAATTAAAACAAATACATTTACAATAAAAATTAAATAGTTCCATTTTTAGCTTGAAAAATCAATTTTCAACTAAAAAAAAAACAAATTTCAACAAAATGGTAAAATTTTCAATCAAGAAACTTAATTTTCGACCAAAAAGATAATTTTTTAACAAAATACGTAAATTTAAACAAAATTGTTGCATTTTGAACAAAAAAAAAAGAATTTTCCAAAAAAAAAATGAATTTTCAAGCAAGAAGATTACTTTTCTATAAAAAAGACGAATTTTTAACAAAATAGATGATTTTCAACCAAATAGGTAAATTTTCAATTTAAACAAATAAATTTACAATAAAAAATTGAATAGTTTCATTTTCAGTTAGAAAAATTAATTTTCAACAAAAAAAAAACGAATTTTCAATAAAATAGTTCAATTTTAAAGCAGGAAGTTTAATTTTCTACCAAAAAAGGCGTTTTTTAAAAACAAAATACATGAATTTTCAACGAAATAGTTGAATTTCCTACAAAATAGAGAAATTTCCACAAAATACATGAATTTTTAACTAACAATGACAAACTTGCACTAAAAATGAAATATGTTGTTAAACTTTGAACCAAACAATTTTTAATTAAAATCATGAATCTTTAACCACAAAAATTATTTTTTAATAGGGTAGTTCAACTTTGAAACGAGTGATTGAATTTTCCACTTAAAAAGATACATTTTCAACTAAAAATGGAACAGTTAAATTTTTAGTTAAAAATATTTAATTTTCAATAACAAAAAATTAACATTCAACAAACTAGATAAATTTTCAGCCAAAGTGATGAATTTTGTACCAAAATAGTTTAATTTTGAACACAAAAGAACGAACTTTCAAGAAAAGAGTTGAATTTTCAACCAAAACATGACTTTTCAACCAAATTATTGAATTTCCTGTAAAGTGGGTTAATTTTTTACCAAATAGGTGAATTTTAAACCAAAAACATACATTTTCGACGAAGAAGATTAATTTTCTATAAAAAAAGAATTTTCACAAAATACCTGAATTTTTAACTAAAAAAGATTGTTTAAATCACTCAGAAATACTTATATTACTCTGGATAGGATCCCTGACACTATAACCATTTTACAGAAAAATTCTGCGATACTGCACATAAAGGTTGCAATTAAAATTCGAAAGATACTCATGTAATTCTATTTAGTACAATTTCCCTAAAATGATTCCTACTTTTTCTAAAAATCATCCCCTCAATAAAATCGAAGTACATCGTCGTCCCGAAATTGGGGATGAGTATTCAAATATTTAAGGGATAGAAAAAGATTAACGTGGATAGATGAAGGAGAGGATGAGATAGATAAGAGGGTATTGAAAAAGATAGAAGTGAAATTTGATTGACAAAGACATAGAATGGGACACATTTTCTCTATCTCTTCCTACCATGAAGATTCAAAGTTATTCAAAAAGATAGGATCTCTATCTTTTTGCTTCCAGCAGGGATTTTCGTACTCGAGATGCAACGTCGAATTTGATCCAGGCAGAGTAAGAAACGCACAAGTGCACGCGAATATTCTTGCATGTGTGGAATGACGAATCGAGTTGAACAGAAGCCAACTGAATCCCTTACCTCATCACCTGAGAGTGGGATGCGTCGGCCTGCTGCTGATGGTTCGATAACTATTTTCTGATTACGACAGTTACGTGCCAAATTACGGCGAGTGGTCGAGCAGGTACCATTTTGTCAAATCTGTCACGATCAGTATTGAACACCTGTACCTGAATCCAGAGCATGTAAACACTATTATATCGCCTTAATCGTTCCTGTTAGCTGTCTTTTTTCTGACACGAAGGACCCAAAACCCGTTCTCAGCGATGGACAACTAAAAACCTGTTCTCAGCAGAGCTGCGCTAAAAAGTATTTAACCCATTTGCAGCCACGTTCCACTACCTACGCTACGATACGAATCAGACAACTTGCCACAAAATCATCCAACTTGATTCAACAATTCTTTCCAAAACGTATCCCTTAACTTTATGAATTTAGAGAAAATTTAGTAAGTTTCCTGATGATAAACTTCAACCAAATTTGCGAATTTTGCTTAAAATTTTACTTAAAATGTAACTATTCCTATTTTCTTAAAAAGCCATTCTACTTTCCCTGTGAAATTCGTATTTAACCAACTGCTGTGTTACTTTTTATTGGGAGGAGGGGAGTAAAACTACGATCGTCAACAAGGGAGATAAGGGTGAAAAAAAGCGCAAAAGTAGTAACGTATTTTATGATCGACCCCTTATCTATACTAGTCAGCATTAAGGTGGTACACCTGTAACTAAAGAAAAATACATTATAAATGATTCTGTTTGCTATCTTGATTGAATTGATCAGATATCTGGAAATGAGCGACTTGCTCCATGAAAGCTGATTTCCTTCATAGATGCAGAAATTAATTTCTTATTAGCGTTTTATCAGTCGATCGACTGGCAGAAACTCGACTAGGCTAGTCGGTGAAAAACTGGAAAACCTGTTCCCAAGTACGAGTTGAAAGAATGTGTAAACAGTGACCTAGAGTGTCTCGGAGTGATCAGAGTGAGGTCAGTTAAGATAACTCCTACAGATGGCCGACTAATGGCGTGACCGCAGAAAAGGATTTCCTTTTGCGGAAAACTAAAAGCCTTCCGGGTATATAGAGGTGGACGACGATCGAACTTGCGACCCAGTTTCAAGTTCAGATGAACAATTCTCCTCGACCTCCATCCTCCTGCAGTTTACGACCTTATCCATCCCCTTTTTCATGCCATGCTCGATATTCGGTGTACCCGGGAATATGATTGTCGAGAATCATCCTTTTCTGGAAATATGACCTTCAAAATGATGCCGGAACAATTGGCTTTCAGAAAATATATTTTTATCAGGGGGATGATGTGGTTGGAGGAGTATTTTTCGAAATTTAATTGCAACCTTTATGTGCTGCATCGCGGAATTTGGCTGGAAAATGATAATGATCAGCCTCAGTTTTTCACATTCAAAAAAGTAAGATGAGGAATATTGAAGAATGTTTTTAAAGTGGTAGTCATAGGATATTCTTGTTCAAAAGTTATTTCTGCCCTCTCGTGAGTGATAAGAAACACTGATTATAAATAATGAATCCTCTTCTTCTAGCCACGATCGATATAAGGTGAACCCACGAGTCAGATTGTCGGGAATTATCTCTTTCTGGAAATATTTTGATTTGGGGGATAGATTTATAGCTGAAGTAGGTATAATTTTAATTAAAGTGTAGCAAATAGAGTTAGCTGAGTTTATTTATAAGTTTAATTACAACGCTTATGTGCTGTACCACGGCATTTAGCTGTGAGATAATCATGATCAAATTCAGTATATTTAAAAAATAAGGGCGTGGAATATTGTAGAATATTTTTAAACTACTACTCATTGGACAGTACAATTCAAAAGTTATTTATGTCCTCCAGTAAGAAATAAGAAACACTGATTATAATTAATGAAAAATCAATTAATGGTCTTTTTAAAGAAGCAGACATATATGAGTCCTACTGAAAAGTTGATCCTGATCTTTACATTAAAATCTCATTAAAAATCGTTTTACTAGCAACTTTTTCATCATTCATTAATTCTTGTCTCAAATGAAGAAATAACGCATCAATAAAAAACCTCACAGTTTGTTTGTAACTACTTAGATTTAATCTTATAAAAATCATCTTCATTGTTGCTCTATCTAAAGTCACATTCTTCTCTTTTTCTTACGATCGATATCAACGATGCGAAGGAATCATAATAAAAAAAAATAGTAGGCAAGGCTAACATTATAATTATCTACTAGAGTAAACAAGGTCCCATTGATATCTCACTGGGATCCCGGATAAAGTCCAGGTAAATTACTAGGCATTAAGAAAAAAGTTTTCAAAATGCAGTTACAGTTTTAGGTATTTTAAACTGTCGAATTTAGTAGATTTTGGTAAAGAATTTCACACTTATTTTGGTATATTTGTTTTATGATTAATATGAAGAACCTGCTGAGAGGTAGGCATTATTAACAAGATTCGTGGGTCACCTTATACCTTCTTGTTGGTGAATACTAAAGACCTGATCTTTGCAAACCTGTTTCGAGCATAAAGTGATTGCGATTCGTCATCACCACAAATGCGGGGCGGTAGGTAATCCCTCTTTTTTCAAGTACCTCCAACATTTACGCAATGTTACCATTCACGATTAATGGCGCTATACTTCGTCGTTTCATATTACGTAATTGTGAAAGGTTTTTAAAAGAGCTTAGGGAGTTATGCAATCTTGTAACTAAACACAAAATAGATACAAAATCATATTTGCTTAATGATGTTGAACGGACAGTGAACCTCAAAATTCATTAAATCAAACAGAGGTGTGAAGAACCGTTCAAGGAATAAACTCCATCCTTGATCATTGGGATTGTATGATAATTGCTGCTTCTTTCCTACAGAGAAAGTAAAAACAAAAATCATTCCGAGAATATGCCGACAAGCGAGTTTTTTATTGATTATTTTTTACAAAATAGAAAATGGAAGACAGCGTATTTTATTTTTTATCTCAATTGTAAAATTATCTCAATTTGAGCCATCCGAGAAGAAAATCAAAATAAAAGAAAAGCTTCTAGCATTGAAATCGGAAGCAGATTTTTCCTAAGGTTCTCAGTATTTTTCTACGCTCCGCAGTCGTCACTTCATGGGGTGAATACAAGACCTTGGGGTCCTCGCTTTAAGTTCTTTTTTTTTTTTTTTTTTTTTTTTAAGCGAGGGTAAGAGACGGACAGATGATGGCACGAAATTTTATGAGGATTTCCTACGAAACCCAAAAAAAAACCCAAGTAACTGTTGTTAAATAAACTATTTTGGGACCATTTGCTTGAAGGGAGATTTATCAAAAATTTCTATTTTGGTGTTAAAAATTCAACTGAATCTTTCCTAATTGAAACTTTAACTCTTTTCTTGAGCATTAGTCTTTTTGATTTAAAAATTCGTCTGCTTTTGTAGAAATTTAATATTTTTTTAATAAAAATGCAACTGTTTGGTTGAAAATTATTCTTCTTTGGCTGAGGATTTAACTATTCTTTTAAAAGTCTCTTTTGGTTGAATTAAACTATTTTTGATTTAAAATTATAATCTTTTTTGGTTGATATATCTACTATTACATTATTCGTTGAAAATTCATCTTTTTTGGTTCAAAATTTAACTATTTTATAGAGTTACAACAAAATTAATTTGGTTTAGAATTTTTTCATTTTTGGTTAAAAATGCAACTCCGTGGCTGGACATCCATCAGTTTGTTTGAAAATTCATCTCTTTGGTTGAAGAGTTGACTATTTTGTGGAAAAGTGTTTTTTTTTTGTTGTAAATTAATTTTTTACTGCAAATTTTCTTTTTTCTTTTTTTTTATAGTTTATCTTTTTTAAAAATTCAACCATTTGTTTGAAAATTCATGTGTTCTGTTGAAAATTCCTCTCATTTAATAGAAAATGAATCTTCTTGGTTGGAAATTCGTCTTTTTGGTTTTAAAATCTCTTTTGGTAGAAATTTAATTTTTTGTGATTGAAATATCAACTATTACATTGCTGATTATAAATTCATCTCTGTAGGTTGTAAATTCAACTATTTGGTTAAAAGTTTATCCATTTTCTTAAATTCGTCTCTTTTGCTTTAAAGTTTAACTCTTTGGTTGTAAATGTAACTCTTTAGTTAAAAATTCAACTATTTTGTTAAAAATTTCATTATTTTTTTGAAAACGTAAATATTTTATGTAAAAATCATCTCTCTAATTGGAAGAAATAAATAAATTTGATTTCGATACAAAAATTTCTGCAATTTTGATACCTAGATTAGAAGATTAATAATGTTAATGCAAAATAAATTTCAATGAAAGAAATGAATTCTTAACAAAAAATGGAATAGTTGAATTCTCTACTAAACAGATAATTTTTTAACGAAAAAGATTACCTTTCTATCAAAAAAGGTGAATTCTCCACAAAAAAATGGAATAGTTAAAGTGAATTTTCAACTAGAATGATGAATCTTCTACTAAAAAAAATTAATTTTCAACCAAATACATTAATTTTAAACTAAAAAGATAAATTTTTCATCAAAAATGAAGTAGGATAATTTTCAGTTAGTAAAATAAATTTTCAACCAAAAAACAAGCGAATTTTCACCAAGTTAAATTTTCAACCAAAGAAAAGAATTTTTTACCAAAAAGATGAAATTTCAACTAATGAGAGTACTCTTTTACGAAAAAAGACGGATTTTCAACAAATAGTTAAATTTTCACCGAAAACAGATGAATTTTTAACAAAAAATAGAATAGTTAGATTTTGAGTAAAAACATTAATTTTCAATAAAAATAAAGTAAATTTTCAACGAAATAGTATAAGAAGATAAAAATTTCTATCAAAAAAGATACATTTCGACAAAAAATGGAACAGTTACATTTCCAGTTAAAAAAATTAATTCTAAATAACAAAAAACTGAATTTCAACCAAAAAGTCAGTTATTCTTAAACATTAAATTAGTAGATTTTTACTAATTAGCAGCAAACGAATCGGCGCTATTTGAATTAGTAGAAAACTACTACCAATTAGTATTTTTCTACTAATTTAGATTTAGAGAGTTGTTTTTAAAAAAAAGTAATGACTATGACGCAAGTATGCATAACATGAAATTCTATGATTCATGAAATATTTCAAAATTTAATTGCAACCTTTGTGTGCTGCATCGCGGAATTTGGCTGGAAGATAATCATGATCAGCCTCAGTTTTCTACATTTGAAAAAGTACGATGTGGAATACTGAAGAATATTTTTAAATCGGTAATCATAGGTTATTCGTATTCAAAAGTTAATTTTGCCCTATCGTGAGTAATAAGAAACGCTGATTATAAATAATGAATCATCTTCTTTTAGCCACGATCGATATAAGGTGAGCCCACGAGTCAGATTGTCGGGAATTATTTCTCTCTGGAAATATGACCTTCAAAATAATTCCGGAATGCTTTTCTTTTAAAAAATACATTTTGATTTGGGGGATAGATTTACTAGCTGAAGCAGGTATCATTGTAATTAAAATGTAGGAAATAGAGTTAGATGAGTTTCTTTATAAGTTTAATTGCAACCTTTATGTGCTGTACCACGACATTTAGCTGTGAGATAATCATGATCAAATTCAGTTTTCTATATTTAAAAAATAAGGGCGTACAATATTGTAGAATATTCTTAAACTAGTACTCATTGCAAAGTACAATTCAAAAGTTAATTATGTCCTCCAGTAAGAAATAAGAAACACTGATTATAAATAATTAATGAAAAATCAATTAATGGTCTTTTTGAAGAAGCAGACACATGTGAGTCCTACTAAAAAGTTGATCCTGATCTTAACAACATATCATTACAAAATCATTACATTAATCAGTTTAGTCAGTTATTCTTAAACATTGAATTAGTAGGTTTTTACTAATTAGCAGCAAACGAATCGGCACTATTTGAATTAGTAGAAAACTACTACCAGTTAGTATTTTTCTACTAATTCAGATTTAGAGAGTTGTTTTTGAAAAAGAGTGATGACTATGACGCAAGTATGCCTAACATGGAATTTTATGATTGGTGCATCAGCATAAAAATTTTCCTTGATGGAATATGACTTGTATAGCGCAAGCTAGCCCCAGGGGACGTTTATACCTGCTTCATAACTATGCTGGTGGGAATTAATGAAATATAAAATCAGAATGTCTTGTTCCCCGTAGTAGACTTCATGATATGACATGTCTCTATAGGCCATCTTCTGGTCGATTGACCTCGGTCAACAGACCGATCTCCTCTCTTCTCGAGAACTGGGTTAAGCCGCGGATCCCCAGGGTTCCGTTGCACGCTCTCGTTCCAAAAGAACTGCGAAATTCCGCGAACCAAAGACTTGCAGATGACAGCAAACCTAGAATTAGAGCAGCATTTCAATAGACCTATGCAATTTGCTCAGAAGGACACTCGCTGTATTTATGTAATAACCTTGTTATCATAGATCGACTTTCCCACACGAGGGCTTGAAAATCCTTCAGAAATCTGCTATCAAAATTTAAGAATTTTAAATTAGATTAAAATCAAATTCAAAATACCATTTAAGGTCCAATACTCAAGTTAATGTATAGAATTCCTGAAAATAAAACAAGAATCTAACGATCAAAGACAACCACCACAAAATTCTCCTATTGCAATTCCTAAAAACAAAAAATTTGTTTCTTTGGACAAGAATAAAAAAGAGGAAAGAAAAATGAGAAGGCAAGCAATCAAATCCGCTTCCTTCTCTTTGTTATTTCTTTCATCTTTTTTATTTTTATTATTATCAAATCACAATATGAAAGCATTCACAATATTTACCAACGTTTTGGTGCTCATAGAGCATCCTCATCAAATACGTTATAAACAAACAAGAAATAACATAAAGTCAAAACTCATGAAAACCTTTTGCTAAATATAATTAATCATACTAGAATGAATTTTGTTTAATTTATCTAAATCATGGTCAACATCAACAAATCCTTTTGTATGTCTAGCAAGAGCACTCTTATAACAACCTCCCAAATGAAAATCACTTTTGTGTTCCTCCATCCTAGTATTAAGAAGTCTGCCAGTCTGTCCCACATAAGTCATCTCACAGATCTTGCAGGTGATCTTGTAAACAACACCACCTTTTTCAAATTTATCTAAAGGATCTATCTACATAAATTCAACAGTTTTCGAAATTTGACCAAAAAAAGGAAGAACAAAAGTATTAAAAGAACTATATTCTCTCAATTCCTTCTGATTATCTGTAGATAAAATGTTACTTTGTTTGTTTCTGATTTGTTGAATTCCAGTTGTGATATGTTGCTCAATTAACTTTTGTGGGTAATGATTAAGAAAAAGGATATTCCTAACAATATTCAAATTCTCTTTGTGAAATGCAAGATTACTGCAATTTTGTTTTGAAAAGGATGAGCCGAAAAGAAATTTAAAATTCTACCTGAATATGTATTATTCCTGTACCAATTGCTAATAATATTACCATCCTGACCTTTAATTACTTCTTTGTCCAAAAAAAAGATTTTATTATTTTTCTCTATTTGTTAAAAACATCAATAACTGCCTGCAACTTTGCTAGAGGAACACATGATAAGGTGTCATCAACATACCGAAAGTAAAAGGGCAAAACAAAATCTAGCTTCTTGGAAGCAAGGACCTCCAAAGCTTCCATAACTATTTCTGCTAAAATCTGAGAAATGATTGAACCTATCGGAGTACCAAACTTTTGCCTATAAAAACATCCATTTAATTTAAAATAATTTGAGTTCATAATGAAAACTATACCTTTGATAAAATCTTTTTGACTTGATCGAGTACGTGTTTTTATATTGTCCCATCTATTTAAAATTGTCTGTTGAACCAGTTCAAGGGGTATACTTGGAAACATTGCAACACCATCCAAAGAAATCATTACATGGTCATCAGGAACAGATTTTTTAATAATAATTTTTTGGAATTACCAGCAATTTTTAATATTGTATTTAGAAGTTGTAATGGAGTCTTTAAGTATCAAATTAAAGTTTTGTTCTAAAAATTTCGTGGGAGTGTTAATAGTTGAAATAACCATTCTCAAAGCATAACCATTCTCAAAGCATAGCCATCTTTATGTATCTTTCTCAAACCATAACATCTGGCAACAACTGTGTCTTCGCTATTTATATCAGTCCATCTTATATCTTTTCCTAAAAGTCCTTTCTTTCTCCAATTGTCTAGAATCTTGAAAGTGTCTCTTCTTAATTGTTACAACGGATTTTCACTCAATAATTCAAAGTTATCACGATTAGAAAGCAAATCCTCCATATCCGTAATATAATCTGATTTCTTCATACAAACTGTAATATTGTCTTTATCAGCATTCATGCAAATTATATTAGGGTTGTTTTTAAGGAAACCTTTCGTTATCCTGAAACATTCAAAAATTTTACCATCAATACTACTAATGTGCAAACAATTTCATCAACAAAGCTCTTTGACAAGTGTAAAACCTTGTTTCGGAAATCTTGTTGATCTAATATTGGAATTTTGTGTATACTTGATTCAACATCTTTGACTATTTCCATCATTTGTTTCGATTTACTTTTTATCACATGGTTACTAAAACCTTTACCCAATCTGAGAATATCTGTAACTGAATCAGGAATTTCAATATTTGCCAAATTTAGAAACAAAGGATCCTTATCTTCTTCTTCAAAAATCTTGTGTAAATTTAAATTTTGCTCTTGAACATTAGTTTTTTGATCAATCAAAATAGAAAACTTGTTCTCATGTTTTTTATCATTGTTTAAAAATCTTCGATTAAAGAAAATCTGATGTTTTAAAAGATCAATGATTTTATCTTGTTGTAAACATACTTCTAATTCACTTCTAATTTTGTCTTTCCTCTTTTTTATTTTTGTCCAAAGAAACTATTTTGTTTTGTTTTTAAGAATGGCAATAGGAGCTTTATGTCCTTTATAGAGGGCTTTATGTGTACGGAAAATTAATTTTTCCGCACTAGTGAAAAAAAATGGAAAGTATAGTGCTCAATTCCCACATCGTCTGTTCGATGTTTCCTTGAGTTGCGAATATAGTCAGGAAAAGTTACTTGTCCGCACTGTCGCGCATGCGCTCTTTGAACAAACATTACTTTTCTTAGAATTATCTTTCCGAAACCAGGGCTTGAATATCCTTCAGAAATCTCCTATTCTTAACAGATTTTTAGCGTGTTTTTATTTATTTATAAAATAAGTAAGAAAGGGTACTCAAAGTAAGTTTGTATAGAGTGGAAAAATTGACGAATTTTAGAGTAGTGCGGAAACGTAACTTTTCCGTACTAGTGGAAAAAGTAGGTCACTAATGTGAACTATTACATTTTTCAATCAGAATGAATCTCTTCTGGTCAAAAATTCTACTAGTTGGTTGAAAATTGAATTATTTTGTTGAAAATTCAATTATTTTGTTAAAAATTCAATAATTTTGTTAAAAATTTGTATTTTGATAGAAAATTTGTCCTTTTGGATTGAAAATTCATCGTTTAGTATAAAAGTGATCTTTTTTAATTGAAAAGTCTACTTATATTTCTTGATTCAGAATTAATCTTTTTTGGTTGAAAATTATACTATTTCGTTAAAAATTTAATTATTTCATTTAAATTTCCACTATTTTGTTCAAACATAACCTTTTTTTTGTGCCTAAAATTCAACTGATTGATTGAAACTTGAACAAAAAGAATATTTTGGTTTGAAAATTTAACTATTTTGTTGAAACGTCTTGTTTATTTTTTGATAAAAATTAATCATTTTTTGGTCGAAAGTTCAATTTTTCTTTGAACACTCGTCCCTTTTGCTTGGAAATTTAACAATTTGGTTCTAAATGCAACTGTTGGCTTGATAATTATTTTTTTAAATTAAAAATTCAACTATTTGGTTGAAAAATATTCATTATAAGTTGAAAATTCGACAATTTTTTTGAAAATTTAATTAAGGTTAAACTTCAACTATTTTTTTAAAAAGCCATCTTTCATGTTCGAAAAATCATCTGTTTTGTTGAAAATTCTTCCTAATTCTCCTGTTTTAAGAGCATTTTGCTCAATTTCCACCTAGTGCGGAAAATTGACTTTCCCGCACCGCTGTGCACTTTCCGCACTTGTTACACAATATGTGAACATTTTCTATTATAGATTATAGAGGTAAAAAATCTGAAGGTGATTTTGAGGTGAAATTTCGTTGATAAGAGTTAAAAAAAATGTATTTTCATGGTGAAGTTGATAATAGCTCCATGGAGTACCATATCAGTATAAAGCGGTCATTCTTATTGTGGGAGGGTTGGGAGAGTGCCAAGATATAGGTATTTGCGATAATGGTTTGCAGGTGTTTCTTGCGAAACGGTTGACTTGTGAGTAGCTGGCACGACTAGTGAAATTATATCCGTGACAAAAAAAAAAAGTAGTTCATTTATATACAAAAGTCCCCAAGTGGCACTTATTTTCCATACCACATTATTATACACGTCAATTTACTTATAAAACAAACATAAATATTATATATATAATTAATGTTAAGGATTCAACTATTTTGTTGAAAATTGAATTTATGACTCTTTTGATAGCAATTAAAATTTTTTTTTCAATTATGGTTATTTTTAATTCAAACAATAAATTTAGAATCTTCAAACATTAAAAATAATTTTGTTTTAAATAAAATTATTTGATTATTGTATTTTTTTCTAAATTTAATTGTTTAAATCCGGGAATGTTATCATTCGGGAATTTTCCAGTTCGGATATTTTATAATTCGACAATTTTCTGTCGGGAATTTTCCAATTCGGTAATATTATAAAATGTTCAGGAATTTTACTATTCGGGAATTCTACAGTGTCGAGAATAAAATTCCCGGATTTAAAGAATTACATTTTTTTAAATTTTATTCATTTATTAAAAATACAATAATTAAATAATTTTATTTGAAACAAAATTATTTTTAATGTTCGAAGATTCTAAATTTATTGTTTGAATTTAAAATAACTATCATTGAAAAAATTTTATCCAGAAATATATTTTTTGCAATTATTGTTATTTTAAATTCAAACAATAATTTTACAAACTTTAAAAATTTTTTGTTGATAATAAAAATATTTGATTGATATACATATAATATGAATAAATAATAGTTATATAAAAATTAATTGTTTATGGATATATTATCATTCGGAAATTTTCTATCAGGAATTTTATAATATTTGAATTTTCAAATTCGGTCATATTGTAAATTGTCGGGAATTTTGTTATTCGGAAATTTTTTTATTCGGAAATTTTATTATCCTGAAATTTTATTTTTGAGGAATTTCCGATTTCGGGAATTTTATTTTTCGAGATTTTTCAGTTGTCCCAAAAATGTCAGGACAATTTCACTATTAAATCCTTCAAAATTGGAAGAATTTAAATTGAAAGCCTTGATAGTCAGTTTTATATTTAATAATTATGGATTTAAATATTTTAAATTGTTTAGTTTCAATTTTAGTCAATTTTAAATTTAATGATTTTAGATTTAAATATTCTAAATTTTTTTGATTGAAAAACTTGATTGTTGCGTAACTCTCAGTTGAACCGATTTTTAATTAACCAATTTTATATTTTATGCGTTCAGAATAAATTCAAAACAATGAAAAATTCAGAAAACAATTTGTTATATACAAGTCAAGTTCAAGAAAATACTTAAATTTTCAGCTTAAAAATTAAATTTTGACAAAAAAAACGAATTTTCTACTATAACTGAGATATTTCAACAAAAAAGCTGGATTTAACAAAAAAAAATTTCACAAAATAACTTGAATCCTGTACTATGATAGATTAATTTTCAATTAAACATTTGCATTTTTAACAAACAAAAAAGATTTTCCAACAAAAAAATTCATGTCTTAAAAATGAGAAGATTTTGGAACTAGGCATTGAAAATTTAATTATTTTTTATTTATAAATGTTGCAAATTATCAAACATTTCAAACTGAATTTTGAAAAAAACAATTTCGACTTGAAATGCTTAAAGTTGTTCAATTTCAAAAATTTCAAAAAGTTTCATTTTCAATGTAATATCTTAAAATTCTCCGATTTTTAGTTAAAGATTTTAAAAATTTATCATTTAAAATTGAAAAACATTGAACTGGAAGATTTCAAGATTAAATAGTAATTTTAAAGGATGTGAAAAAACTAAAGAGTTCAAATTAAAAAGTTAAAAATTGTGTTGTTTGAAATAAAAATAGATAAAAAAATAACTTTCAGAAATTGGTAAGTATATTTTGAAAATTATAATTTTTTCAGTTTTGAATGAAGTTCAGATTTATTTAATTTGCAACGTTCCGTAGGAGAATTTTTTTTTATCTTCAATGTCTCCCATTCAAAATTTAAATTTTTTGGTTTGAAAATTTATCTCTTTGGTTGAAAATTGAACGAGATTGATAAAAAAAGATTTTTTTTATTAAAAAAGATTTTTTTAAGTAAACATTTAATTGTTTGACTGAAAATTCAACTTTTTGTAGAAAATTTGTCTTTTTGTATTGAAAATTCAACAATTTGATGAAAAATTCAAGTGAATTATTATTTATTATAGTCATAGTTTCAAAATTCAACCATTTGGTTTAAAATAGATGTAATTTGTTGAAAATGAGCTTTTTTAAATTTTTTTTTTGTTTTGAAGTGAATATTTAATTACTTGGTTGAAAATTCAACTTTTTGGTTCAAAATTCAACTTTTTTGCAAAAAATTCGTCTTTTTGTATTTTTTTTATTGAAATATCAACTGGTTTGTGAAAAATTCAACTGTTTTGTAGAAAATTATTTTTTTTTTTATTGAAAATTATTTTTGTTTTCAAATAAAAATGTAACTATTTCATTTTGGGTTAATAATTGATTTTTTTTATAGTTCAAAAATGCAAATTTTTATTTGAAAATTTATGTAA
>CAKNYM010040605.1:30336-41106 GCA_932195095.1 Andricus curvator
TTTTTGTATTTTTTTATTGAAATATCAACTGGTTTGTGAAAAAGTCAGTAGATAAGTAAGGCCGGTTCTAACCCAAGATTCCTACCTTACCGACATCGAGAAGCTTCTAACCTGTAGTGGTTCATGTCCGTGCTAAGCTTCTAGAACATTCTCGGTGGGTCCTTGATGACGTCACAGATAATATTGCGCAATTGTGCCAGCTAAATTCAAGTAACAACAGGTTCAAGGTTATTTCTTATCTGAAGAATGTCGCGTAAATCCTTTCAAGGTTACATTTTGCTTTGTCCAGGCAATTTCTACTGCGTCATATAGTTATTGCAAGAAAAACAAGGATGATTTATTGCTTCCTTAGAGATAACATATTTATTTAATGCGCCAAAAGGTGCAGGTGTATAGATGAAATTTGATACTGAGGGCTATGCATGACATCCTGTTTTGTCTATAAATTTGATTTATTGCTTCCTTATAGATAACATATTCAACTGTTGCAAAAAATTATATTCCAAACGTGTCGATTATAATGTAGAATCTTCCAGAACTTTGTTGCATCATATGATGCAATATAGGGCAATATTGTGCAAAGTCTTCTGAAATTTGGTAGAGGGGGTAAGCGTCTATAAAAGGAGGCCAGCTCTTCTCTTTCATCAGTTTGTGAGCAGATGTCAGATTGTGAAGAAGAAAAGCGACAAGAGCTGAAAAGTCGTTTAAACTTATTTCTGAAGAACATTCGAGAACTAAAACAAGCGATACAAGTGCGAACAGATTTACAAAATCTAACGAGAAAATTTAATACAGTGAATATTAAAGAGTGAAGATGGATTTCTCCAAACTAAACAAAATCGCTGTCAACAACGATTTCCTACCAACCAAGAAGCTCAAGGACCTAGAACTCAATAAAAACTACGAAATCACAAACATCAAGAAAGCAACAACACAGTTTGGAGTGCGGTTCATAGTCACTGTGGAGAACAAATTTACCGTTTTTCTACCAGCGAGGATGGTCAATCTGCTTAATGAAGATGAAAATCTGCTGTTGGGAATGAAAAAATCATGTGAAGATGGTGATCTAGGCATGCGGTATTTGGGTGGATGTTACAATTCCATCGAATTTCTGAAGAAAAATACATAAAGTGTGCAGTTTTCAATTATCGCTCAGTGCCTGAAAGCCTTCAGTGAGATCAACATGTCTTATACACCTCGAAATCAAATGCTACATTCCACCACATACAATCTGAATTCATCATTCACAAAGCAAATTATCATCGAAGCTGAGTTTAAAAAAGACGGAAAGCTCGTCTCATCAGTGAAACTGCTAGCCAGTCATCCTCGTGCAAGTATAACCTTGAATCTTGAAGAGTGGAAATTATTCAAAAGTTACTTCAACCTCATTTCACTGTTCTTTGATGGCCAAGAGAAGCTGCAATGCATCGACTGTGGAAATTTCCGTATACACATGACTACATCTTTTGGAGATTATATAGTGGCTTTGGAGCAGAATCAAGAAACCGAAAAATATTATCCGTTTGTACTACGAGAAACAACGTTTGCTGTTCTCAGGGAAGTCAGTCTTTGTATCGACCGGTATCTTCTAGAACAGAGTCTTATGCCGTTTCAACGTACAAAGGATGTCATCATTGAAACCATCGCTGAAGGTGTTTGGCGCAATGTGAAATCACCTTGTATGCAAAGTGTAAAATCTTATATACAAAAAAAATTATACAAGTTTAAAGAATAAGGCAATGAAAAAACTTATATTCACTAATCTTATGCGATTTGAAATTATTTTTCTTGAAATGATTACATTCTACAATCAAAATGTGTGTGAAGAAGTGATTGAGAAATTACCAGAACTCAGATGTGTGAATGGTACCTTTATACATTAAAATTTCTATGTATTTTATTAGTATGAGAATCTGAATAAATATATATAATTTGAACCAAATTCGCCTTTTCATTTACTAGATTAAGGGTAGGTAGATGTGTAAGTAAAAAGATATATATGTTTGAGAATAATCAAACTTTATTCAGAAAAACCTTAATATTAATACAAAGATACTTACAAACTAGACTTATCTATCCAACTATTGTGAGAGTCGTCGAAACCTAGCCATTTTACAAATAGCTTATTTCCCCGCTTTTTCAGTACTTTTTCCACAAGATAAATGTCTGGATGTCTAACTTTGCCAAGTTCTTGTTCATAAAAACTACCTGCAATAGCTTTACCTTGATAATCTTTAAGCATATACGTCACTGGCTCGGTATTCTTAACATGACTTATGGTAAATATTTCAGTTGTCCAATTCGGTGTGTAGCCTTTCTCAAAAACATGCTTAAACTTACTTATACGTACTTTATCTCCAACTTTAAATTTAGCTTTCCTGACTGCTTGTTTTACATTGAAATTTTTGTATACATTAAACAACAATTTTTTCTCATTTTGCTTATCAACATCTTTTGGTTTCATTCTAATAGTCTGATGTTTAGCATCGTTGTAAGACAAAATTAAATCTTTCAAAATATCTATCCACTTATAATTACCCTGCAAGCTAAATTGCATCCACATTTTATTTTTTAACGTACGATTAAATCGCTCGCAAATTGATGCTTTTAAATTACTAAATGTCGAGTACAAATTTATCTTATATCGCTTCATAAGATTTTCAAAATGCGAGTTGTAAAATTCTTTACCTCTATCAACATGTAAATTTTTTGGTACGCGTCCTTTATCAAGTACAGATTCCATGGCTGCAGCTACATCTTCGCCCTTCTTCGATTTAACGGGAACAGCCCAAGCAAATTTCGAAAATATGTCAATTACAGTTAAGATGTACTTGAATCCTTTGTTTACTCTCTCATATGGTTGCATTTCAACCAGGTCAGCTTGCCAGGTCTCATCAATGCCACGGATATCGAAATGTCGACGTTGGTAATTTCTTCTAGTTGGCTTGTGCAGCTCCTTCACCAACTGCTGCTTCTCAACGTCCATTTTTGAGTGCGTTCAGTCTAGTGTCTACTTGACTAATGAGCTCTGAATTCCGATACACCAGTTTTTGAATTGATTCAACATCAATTTTCCCATTTTTAAAATGTTTATCTGTGGAATTTTCCAAACTTTCAATCATCATATTATTGTTGACTACTTCAGTTCGCAAGGAAGCTATAACATTGTAGATAGTCTGAAGTTCACGCCGTATCATATTTTGCACCATATTCAGATTAACAGCATCATTCTGCTCTTGAGCATCGGCCACTTTACACAGCCTTTTATTACTCATATCATAATCTCCTTCAGATGTGACTTTGAAGCCAATTCCAGGAGGACCACGACTTGTACTCTCTGCTCGCTTGGAATGACGTCCGAATACATCGATGCTCATCTTGCAAATGGCGAAAATCTTGGCAAAACACTCATTAATATATAATTCCAGCTTCTCGCAGCTCTTCAATAATTGATATAATTTCATTTGAGTGACTTGGATTTCCAGCTGCTTGAGATGCTAGCAGTAAGCGTAATCGATCTACCAATTCATTCGGGTCATCCCAGTAAATGTAGTCCATCAGACTGCCCTGTCTAGCAATCATGTGTTGCGGGATCATACCTTTACCTGATAATGATTTCCTGTTTTTACTCCGTCTCTCTGTATTTTTGGCTGCGGGAATCAATTTCTTTATAAAATTTTTATATTTAATGGTTTTATTGTCACGAATTTCGCCATCTGGTTTATAATTCTTTTTATACGCGTTTGTTGCAATGATAATTTGCTTATAATTTTCAAGATCACTGGGTGTGATAGAGGGCTCTTCGGGAGCTTTTTTGAATAAAAGTTCAAGCAAGCCTTTACTTTTTGGAAAATTCAAATTACCCACATGAATATAGTTCTGGCTGAAATTAATCGGAGAATCTCCAATCATTAATCTATCTCTCGTTAATTTTCTGACTCCATACACATTATCAAGTTCTCTACTTCTTTCACCCAACAATATGAGATACTTGTTTGCATCATCATCAATCCATGAAGATGTAGGTATTTCTGAGGCATTTTCCGCTTCACTACGAGCTGACAGCTCCAAGTTACTGGAATCTTCAGTCCCGTCTGCTTCATCAGTCTCGTCTGCTTCATCATAAATTGATTTATATGACAAATCATCATCATAATCAATACTTTTTTCTACTTTACTCTTTGCTTCCTCTTTTTCTCTCTTTTTAATTGGCTCAATTTTTTTCATATTCTTGAGGCCACCAACAATTTTCTCTAGTGGATTAACAATGGGCTTAAAAGTGTCACTTAATGTGCGCTCAACTGTTTCTTTGCCCAACTTTATTAACCTATGCTTTCGTCGAATTGATTCGCTAGCTCTAGCAATTTGACGCAAAATATCTTTTTGCTTTTGAAAATTCTCTTCACGTGAAGACATGTTGATACATCAACGTCTAAGGTGCGACTGTTTCTATATTGATCACAACATATGTATATATTACTTTTCAAGATTTATAAAACAATCAAAACCTTTCCTATATCTACCTTGGTTAAGATTCCTATCCTTGTCAATTGCAACGAATCCATACTTGTCTTGATTCCAGCAAGCTAAACACATATGCTTAAATTGCAAATAATTCATATCAGTATTCACATGATCGTCATAAATATGCTTTAGATTCATGTCATCCTGCTTGAATACAACAAGTAAATTAACATTATCGCGTACAAGATGTTTAGGAATATGGGCATATGTCTGGCTCAAATAAAAACAGTCGACATCCTTGTGTCTACCCATGGAAAAAAGTGCTCTCATATTATCCTGTTTCTCACAAGCCACGTCATCGAATACAATGACTGAATTTGGTTTCGCTTCACTGGGCATTATAACCTCTTCATGCTCATTGAAAGGATAATACTCAACGTCATCTACAGATTGAAGGACTTTTTCCAAAAATTCATACTTTGGTTGTTTCAGGGATTTTGAGTAGATGTAAATATTTTCAAATCTGAGTCCATTTGGATGTATCAGTAGAGCCAGCAAAGCATTTGTCTTTCCACAGTTGGAAGGTCCACAAAATATTGCTCGTACACTGTTTGGCAGCAAATGCCCATGTCGTTTTTCCCTATTCTCGTTTTGAACAAGCGAATCAAAATTTTGGATAGGTAGTTTCACAGGTTGTGCTTCAAACTGCATCTTGACAAAGACTGACTGGAAAGCCTATAAATATCCTGGTTATATAGGTTGGCCCTTCAGTCTGAAAGTATCCCTTGCATAGATATGATCGTTCACAGAGGCAAACGAGTCAGTTGTAAACGAACCGTGAAGCAGGCAAGACGTGGGAGAGGTTTGCTCAACAGAATCATCAACAATTTACCATTTGAGTTGCACTTGCCTGGTTACCAGTACTGTGGACAAGGTACTAAACTAGCAAAACGATTAGCACGAGGTGATCCAGGAATCAATCCACTGGACGAAGCTTGCAAAGAGCACGATATAGCCTACTCACAAAATAGAGAAAATATAGAGGTCAGAAACTCAGCTGACAGTGTACTAGCTGAGAAGGCTTGGAAACGTGTCTTGGCTCAGGACGCAGGCATAGGTGAAAAGGCGGCTGCTTGGGGAATAACAAACGCAATGAAGATTAAGTCAAAATTGGGGATGGGTCTCAAGAATAAAAAACCTAGCACTACACTGAGAAAAATTGTCGCTGCAGCTAAAAAGTCCATGATTTCAAGTAATAATGCGCAAACTGCCATTAAATCTGCACTCAGAGGCGCACGCGCAGCTGTCATGAAGGCTGGTGGAAGAAGAAATGTGAATAAACCTCGTATTCTACCTGTACCGGCCAAAGTAGGAGGAATTTTACCCTTTCTCATACCCGTTTTTGCGGGTCTCAGTGCTGCCGGGGCGCTAGCTGGTGGAGCTGCAGGAATAGCTAAAGCTGTGAATGATGCAAATTCGGCAAAACAACAACTTTCAGAGAATAAACGGCATAATGAAGCGATGGAAGCTATTTCTTTAGGAAAAGGTCTGTACTTGAAGCCATATAGACAAGGATTAGGGCTTCATCTAAAGCCATATAAACAAGGAGCAGGACTTAAATGCAAGTCAAAAAACTCAAAGTGAAGCTACCTCATCGAGCCTTAACTGATGCAGATTTACTCAAATTTGCAAAATCTTTGAAGATTCCGTATTTTCGAGGTGTTTTTATGCGAAATGGATTACCAAAAGGTGGACCACGTAAATATGAATGTGCTATTGTTAATCTTGATGATAAAAAAGGACCAGGAACACATTGGTGTGCTTATAAAAAGATTGATGATAAAATAATGTATTTCGATAGCTTCGGTAATCTTCGGCCACCTTCGGATCTCTTCAAGTATTTCGGTGTTGGTAGCATAAAGTATAATCATGAGAGATATCAAAATTACGATACGTTCGTGTGTGGACATTTATGTTTGCAATTTCTATGCAATCAATTAAATTCTAAAAGTACGGTTAATCTATATAAGTGCTGATATTTGCAATTTCAAGTCAGTTGAACGCTAGTTGTCATCATGGATGATTCATTGACACTAACATTGTCGGGAACTTCTCCAATCCTGGAAGCTCACTATTTTCCACCGATTGAGTTGTCTCCTTATAAAAATTACGCGCTTGGACTGGTTGAATTTCTAACTTTCAATTCGATACCCAATGTAGACATTGGCCAAAATAAATTTTACGTGGGTAATGAGATAATTGAAATACCTACAGGAAGTTATGAAATAAGTGACATCAAGCGCTATTTACAGAATGCTTTAGTAAAAAAGGGCATTGAAATTCATGTTAAACCAAACAATAATACTTTAAAAAGTGAAATTTATTGCAGTCACGATATAAATTTTGAGCCTAAAGATTCTATCGGCCATTTGCTGGGTTTCTCTCCACGCAGACTAGAAGCTAAACAAGTTCATGAATCTGATCAACCAGTATCAATCATAAAAGTGAATTCTTTGAGTATTGAGTGCAGCATAACTACAGGTGCATACATTAATGGCCAGAAAGTACATACTATTCATGAATTTTTTCCTGTAGTGCCACCTGGATATAAGATAGTGGAAGTACCAACTCATGTCATTTACCTGCCAGTCGCCGTGCAGACAATAGATCATATACAGCTCCGTATAGTTGATCAAGAAGGACATTTGGTTAATTTTCGTGGAGAAGTTATAACAATTAGACTACACATCAAGTCTCTCTAATAATGGGTATTGTTTTCAACAAAAAGATTGGCTTTGGCTATAATAAACCAGCACAATGTCACAAGCTAATCAGTCGACAAAGAGCAGTCAAAGGGTTAACACCTCAAAGCGTCCTCTTCCTAAAAAGTCAAGGTCTGAAGCCCAAAAGAAGAAGAGAATAAAGAGATTCAAGATTTTTTGCACCTGCATCTGTAAATTTGTCTATCAACGTTTGATAATTTGTCATGGAGGGGGAAATTTTAAATATTCAAGCACCAATCATCTTTGATGAGTCAATTGCACACTGTGAAATTCATGCACATCAGCCTTATGCCTCATCAACCTTCAACAACAGTGATGAAATTCGGATTGCTGTTCAAAATCAGGACCATTGTCTCCTGCCAAGCAAAAGCTCACTTCATGTACATGGAAGAATTGTAAGAACTGATGGAGCACCAGTGACAAACACAGTTTTAGTTTCTAATGCCATCTGTCATTTGTTTGAAGAAGCAAGATACGAAATCAATGCAATAGAAATTGATAGAAATAAAAACGTTGGCCTCACTAGTCTCATGAAAAATTATGTATCTCTAAATCCTGGGCAATCACGTTACATACAGAATACTGGTTGGCTTGAAATAAATGATAATAATCAATCACTAACCATCGCTACTGGTTACTTTGATGTAGCCATACCGCTTAACATGATATTTGGTTTTGCTGAAGATTATCACAAAATCATTGTCAATGCTAAGCATGAACTTATTTTGACAAGATCGAAAAGTGATGCAAATGCCATCTTGCAAGCAGCCCCCATTGAGCAGTATAAAATTGAAATTAATAAAATAGAGTGGCTATTGCCTAGCGTTAGACTGTCAGATTCACGAAAATTTCAGTTGCTAAAATATATTGAAAAAGATCCACCTATTCCAATAAGTTTTCGAACTTGGGAACTGTATGAATATCCTCTACTTCCAACTACTTCAAACCATGTTTGGACAGTAAAAACCTCAACACAATTGGAAAAACCGAGATTTGTCATACTTGGATTTCAAACAAACAGAAAAAATAATACTGCTAGAAGTTCTAGCAACTTTGATCATTGCAATCTGACTAATGTCAAACTACTTTTGAATGATCAGTGTTATCCTTATAGTAATTTGAATCTTGATATTAATCGAAATCAGTACGCTCTTCTTTATGAAATGTATACAAACTTTCAAGCTAATTACTATGGTAAAGAACCGCAACCATTGCTATCGAGGGGAGAATTTATACAGTATGCACCTCTAGTAGTAATTGACTGTTCTAAACAAAATGAGTCACTGAAATACGGTCCAGTTGACGTTCGTTTGGAATTTGAAACTAGTGAAAATTTTCCCGCTCAAACGTCAGCATATTGCTTAATTTTGCATGATCGTATAGTTGAGTATAAGCCAATAAGTGGTGTGGTGAAAAAGTTGGTATAAAACTGCTGTAAGCACGAACAAATAGTTTAGTTGCATTCAAGATGCTGCACATTGTGGATATGCAGGGTTTCAAGTTACCAATCAATAAATTTGTCTTGAAAGAATTGTCTATATTACCAATCTATGATGAGACAGTCAAAAAGCCATATTCTTTTCTCTTTCAACCACCCTGCAAGTGGAACAACGTTCCACCAAAATATAAGTCTATAAACATTTGGGCAGAGCGGAAACATCATGGAATACTTTGGAATTCTGGTGATTTGCCCTATTCTCTAGTACCTGTAATACTCGATAGCGTTTTAAAAGATGCAACAAAAATGTATGTGAAAGGATTGGAAAAAAAGAATTGGCTGCAACAATTTGTGGAAATATCGTGTGAAATTGTTGATATGCTTGATTTGGAATGTCCCTCGCTACAGGGATTGCGTGGGATGTTTCGAATTAATGATATTAAATGTACTCATCATATGTATGAAAATTACTCTAATTGCGCAATTGAAAATGTACTTTTATTGAAAAACTGGATGTCTTTGGAACAGTTCTGTTAGATTAGTTTTTAATTTGTAGAGATAAGAAAATATTTTTTCTACATATTTAATTTATAGTCTACTTATTTTTAAGTATAATGTACTGGCTTTTTTGGAAATAAATAAAAAAGCAAAAAAAATTAAAAGAAACTTGTGTGTTGTTTTTTCCGAGTTCCTTGTCCTTATAATATTAAGTGCGAATAGTAGATAAGCAAATGGTTAGGTCAGTGAACATCGCTGGCATCGTCCTCGGCATTGAGAGATTACGTCTGCTAGATCAGGTTGCATCCGATAGCTACAGCAGTTTGAGAAAACGATTTTTCAGGTTTCATTAAATAAAAAACACCAATTTAGATTCAATTAATTTTCTGTTCTTTATTTGAAATAACTTGTATTTCACAAACAATTGTACAGTTTTTTTCGACTCCTTCTTCTAATTCACATATGTACAATTTATACATATTATAAAGATGATTCATTCCATTCACTGTAGACTATATCTGTTACATCAAAGGCTATATACAGTACATATACTTAGATCTCTCTCATCGATATATCTCTATCTCTCTCACTCATATATCCACATCACTTATCATGTTTTATCACCATGCTTATTTCTATACATATATACAATTTTCCGTAGCGTACAGTAACAATGTACATAGGTATATACAAATACTACATATACATATATATATATATACAAATACTACATATTACTCATTACTTTATACATTGGATGCATCGACTTCCATGGGTTCAGAGACTGTATGTTTATATCCCCATGGAAGAGTGTCAGTGGTACCAGGGAGCAGCATTCTTTTATCGTCATGCCAGCTGAGAGCAATCTTATCTTGGATGATTGAGTGAACCTCGTGTTTTCGGCTTCGGATTAGGTGTTGAGTTTTAATCAGATTTTGACAAGATGTGAGAGTCTGCTTATAATCGTCGAATGTTATGGTTTTTAATGTTGATCCTTTGATACCCTTGGCCCTCTTTTTTTCATCTTCACCCAAAACCTTATATGCATACAATTTCGATCTCAAGCCCACAAATTCAGTCATTATTTCGCCGTTGCATTCATCCTTCATGAGACCTAATACTTTTTTATTTTTTAGAGGAATTCCGTAAACATTATCGGGAGGATAATCTGACGTGTCAAATTTATGAATATCCAGTTTAATGTAGTCGTAAAAGTTGGGAACAGTGAAATGATAAATGAGACTGTCTGTGTCTGTATATAGTAATTTTGCACAATTTCCAAAATTTGGTAGAATATAGTTATAATGAAAATCGTACGTGATTATTTTGGATATATCAAGAACCGTGAATCCAATATAGATGGGTTTATTGAAGAAAATTTTCGTTTTATTCATTTCAATGATTACCATATCCTCATCAAATATGGTACAACTGTGAAAATTTGGTTTGGCAATTAGAGCTTTTGCACCATATCTCCCCTCCCATTTTGTCACAAGCCTAACATCTTTGTGCTTCCTGACATTTTCCATAGTCTTTCCAAAGACGGAATTGTTCATTAATTTATAGAAATTCTTTTCAAATTCGTTG
>CAKNYM010040608.1:0-11782 GCA_932195095.1 Andricus curvator
TCATGCAATTGTTTATATTATTTGTTGATAAAGTTAAAAAATGATATCGGATGACAAAAATATATCAATTTGCATCACAGGCAATGAGAATCGAAGATAATCGAAAGAAAATTCGGTTTGTTTCTGCCTAAAACTGTTTAGATCATGCATTTGTTTATAATGATTGTTGATAATATCAACAAATTATTTCAGATGACAAAAATACATCAATGTGTATCACAGGCAATGAGATTCGAGGGCAATCGGGAGAAAATTCGGTTTGTTTCTGCCTAAAACTGTTCAGATCATGCATTTGTTTATAATAATTGTTGATAAATTAAACAAATTATTTTAGGTGACAATAATACATCAATGTGTATCACTGGCAATGAGATTCGAGGACAATCGGAAGAAAATACGGTTTGTTTCTGCCTAAAACTGTTCAAATCATGCATTTGTTTATATTATTTGTTGTTAAAGTTAACAAATGATATCGGACATCACATTTTCATGATCACATGTCACCTCGTTGCTCAGAACGAGCGATTTCGATGCATAAATATACTTCACAAAAACATAATCCATCATACTGGCTATTTGTTGCAAATATTTGTTTATAACAAATAACTTGACATAACAACAAATTCTTTTCTTTCACTGACCCTTGCGCATCAAACCTGAGGCCTGATGCTACTAAAAAAAATTTTACAGAGAATTAAACAAAAAAAATTTGAAAATCAACATTTTTTTCGATATTTGCAGTTCTATATAAATTAAAAAAAAAAAAATTAAAAAATCGGCCTCGACATGTTTCTTAAGAATTTAATGCTGAATTTTTTGAAAAAAAAAAGTTGAAAATCGATGAAGAATTGCGAGCTACAGATTATTTTGAACATCGTTTTTCCATTTCGCCCCACTGTGCGCCGGAGAGAGCGGTTGTGCCTTGTGTGTGTGTGTGCGTTGCCGAGCCGGCGGACTACCCGAGTGTGTTACAAGGAAATGCTACAACAAGCGACTTCTTTATTCCAGAACGACCGTTTCAGCTCGAGCGTTTAAGATGTCCGATCGAGTGAATTCAGGGGCATTTGAAATACCTAATTCAAGAGGTAAGTAAGTAAGGTAAGTGTAAATTTCGCGGGAAGATGATGAAATCTTCCGAGATGGGTGACGCATAAACTCGTAAGAGTGTGGCGTGCGAGGCGAAAGATTTCTGGGACTCTCGCGTGGCCGCGCAAAGGGTTCAAGCATGCAATACGATTGCCGAGCGCTTGAGACAAAGACCCGGCGAAATACAAATGGCAGCGCAGGAGAGCGCAGGAACAAATACGAGTAAGAAAAGTCGTTCAAGCGATCGTGCGCCATCGTATTCTCAGTGAGAGTGAGACACATGGAACGAGTTTGTTACTCATGCACGCCAGCGACGGCGCTACTTCCACGAAAAGAGGTTTGACTGTGTACACGTTTACGCCATAAATATGCTCGAACGCAATAGTATAAAATTAAAATAATAGTTGATTCAAAATTTAAAATTACTCATGCATGGAGTCTTGAACTGTTTTGCGGTGCGCGGATCGAGCTGGGAAGCAGAAATGTTTATTAAGATTAAATTACATGTTTGATTGAAAATAAAATAAAATGGCAATTGAAAGTTCGATTAAAATATTTCGAAACAGTTAACTGATATGCTTGACTTAAACAGATGAGAAGAACGTGAAGCTGTTCTTGCTACTCCAGGACCAGGAGCTCGAGATATCCGAGCATCACCCCGATGATTCCATATATCCAGTTATAGACGATGCGGGATATGTTTATATAATGACGTCGAGTGGTGTTAAATACGAAATAGGTAAAGCTTGAATTTTGATATAAGCTCGGAAAGGAAAAATTCCTAATTCAATAATATATATGTACATATTGTAATTTAAATAGCATGCAATTCAGTTCCAAATTAAAGTGTTGGCCGGTACATGCATGAATCGCAGAATCACGTACTGTAAAAGTCAGGTAATCAGCATTGTTCTTTTGATGGTTGTTCGTCAACTGAGCATATGCGTAATAAGATGGCCACATATAATAGAGTGCCATTTTTTTAATGTTGTTCGTCAAAAACAAGCAACTCATTTATAAAATGTCCATAGATAACTCTCTCATCGAGAAGCAGATACTGGAATCTGTGAAGAAAGAGATCAACCGGATTCGAGCCGAAGAGGTGGCTTTGCCAGAGGAATCTAACCCAAGCCAACATGTGGTGATTCCATCCTCGAAGCTGGATGAGGATGATGTGACTGCTGACGGTGGGCCGGCATTTCATTTCGATGAAAATCGAAAAGAATCGTCTAAAGTATTGGACGAAAACAGCTGGAAGGCAAAGCTTGAATCTCAGATCCTAGGTAAATGCACCCCAGTTGTTAAATCAATCGAATCTGTAAAACTGGATTTGGAACTGAACAAAAGCCTTCAGGAAACAAGGACAAATAAGCCCGAACAGAATTTCCTTTTTAGTTCTAATAAAAATGTTGAAATTTCAGAAATAATGGTCAAGTTGGAAAAGGAGAATGAAAAACTTAAACAACAAATTTTTAGGAAATGAAATAAGGTGCATTACTAAGTAGTTGAAGAACTGGTCAAACATAAGGGATTTCTAAAGGAAAAGTACAGCTGGATAGAAGAAAAGGTACTGTTCTGGACGGAGCAGGACCGTTTGTATGAGGAAGCAAACGGTGACCGATCCTCGAATCAATGTGCCACGAATACAGTAAGCACAAACGCGCATGCAAGTGAGGATTACTGAGCAAAATTAGTCCAAGAAGAAATAAATAACGCTGATTCAAACAAGAGCATTGGAAATGTTCAAGAAAAAATTGGAATTGAGGTAACTAATCGAGATAGCACTTTTCGTAGAGAGTAAAAATTAACATAAAGCTTGAACGTGAATTCTTTTATGGACTCTTTAAATTCAGAACTGACTCTCTCTGACTTGTTGTATGGTATTGATTCAGTACTTCAGCCGACGCGCGTATCTGATCAGACAAAGCTGGAAAAAGATAAAGTTCGAGTCCGAGACATTATCATAAATAGAATTAATATGTCCTACTATGATAAAGTGTCTCATGTTCGCGATCCTGTTGAGCTGCTGGATGAAATTAAATGTATTAAAGAAAACAAAGTCAACGTGACTACTAGAACCGTGAGAAAAGAATTACATAGTATCAGATATAATCCAAGTAAAGAAAAAGCATCTGCATTCTGGGATAGATTTGATAAAATAGTTCGATTATACAATAAATTGCCCGATACGCCTCCTTTATCTGATCCTTTATCTGATTATGCGATCAGGGTACATAATTTACAGGTGGTTATACACTGGAAGTTCTCGATGAATTTGAAGCAGAGCCCCAATTGGCTAGCCCAGATACACCTGAACACAATGGTGTTGCTGAACGCTTCCATTAGACTTTCCAAAAAAAGACAAGAGCTTTAATGTATGATACGCGCCTCCCTGAGAACATGTGGGATCTTGCCCTGAATGCAGCAGTCTATTTTTATAATAGAACCTATATCAGGATACGAAGGAAAACAGGACCTGAATTTGATCAGCTGGGAAAGAGAGTAGTATTGATTGCCTATAAACCAACGGGTTATTTATTCTTGAAACCGGAAGAAGCGAAATACTACGAAAGCAGAGATGTTCGATTCAACCAAAAACTTGTATTTGGCGACAAACATAATACGCGGAGTATTAAAGACTAATCCGATAGATAGAAGAGATAAATCAAGAAACGTGGCTTGTTAAGTTTGACGAAGAAGATGAGGTTTTGATCTCTGAAACGGAGGGAGAAAACCCGAAAACAGAACGCCCAAGGAAAGGAAAAGAAATCGAGCTGCCATTAGAGTCACATATTCTTGAATCAGATTTAAATTTGCTGGAAAGCGATGAACTGAACGCGTTCATTGCTACTGTACAAAGTGATCCAAACTCGTACAAAGAAGGCATGCGTACTGTAAACAAGCTTGAATGGGAGGCAAAAAGGCCAAACATCATTGACTCAAAATGGGTTTTTTAAAAACAAAAGTTGGATTTAATAATGAAAAGAAGTATAAGGCTCGGCTTGTAATAAGGGATTTCAAAGATCAAAACAAATACAAATTAATGGAAACATATGCGCCTGCTTCACGCCTACCTCTAGTCAGATCAGTACTAGTCACGATAAATAAGTTCGATCTTGAAGTACGACAGCTTGATGTTAAAACAGCTTTTCTGAATGTAACAATCGACAGTGAGATCTATATGGAAATACCCGAAGGTATTGATTGTTCACCAGAAACCAGACGAGATAAAGCTTGTAAAATTCAACGTGCTTTATACGGTCTGAAAATAAGTCGGAAAAAATGGTATGAAAAGTTTGCAGACGTTGTGGTAAAACTAGGATCAGAGTCTCACGATTCCGAGCCCTGTCTTTTTACTTGGCGGAACGACAAACAATTGATACTATTACTGTATGTTGATGACATACTGACAGCCAGTAATGACACAAATAAGCTAGATGAAATTACATTTAAACTTAAGTTGAAGTTTGAAATGTCAGACATGGGTGAGCTTAAGATATTCCTTGGCATTTAAATAAATAGAGACAGACAAAATCGAACGATAACTCTGACTCTAGAAAATTACATTGACAAAATGCTCAAACGTTTAGGATATAGTGAGATGCATCCGCAGAGAACGCCTATGGTGAAAAGCCGGGTGGCAAATCGGGAAAGACGCGAAAGAGAGGAAAGCGAAACTCAGCTCGAAAATACACTGAACAAAACAAATACTCCTTACAGAGAAGTTGTAGGTTCTCTCTTGTATCTTGCAAATACTGTACGTCCCGATATAGCATATGCGGTGAACGTATTATGTAGATATCAGATCAATCCCACTGATGAGGAGCGGAAAATAGTGAAACGAGTTTGTCGATATCTAAAACACACTAGAAGTCCGGGTCTTAAGTTTGAAGGAAAGCTCGATGATTTGCAAGGGTTTTCGGATGCCAGTTTTGCTGACTGTAAAGGCTCGATTACAACAAGTGGATTTGTAATCAGATTGTACGGTGACACAGTAGTGTGGAAAACCCATAAACAGTCATACGTAGCTTTATCAACCTGTCAGGCTGAGTATGTAGCCATGAGCGAAGCTTGTCAGGAAATGGTATCCTTGCAAAATTCTTTAAGTTTGTTTTTTAGATACTCCTTACCCATGACTCTTTGGTGTGACAACAGACCTGCTGAGGCTAGTACTCAAGTAAGCAGCACAAATAAACTCAGACACATGACTGAAGTTCGCGGACATTATGTCCGAGAATGCGTAGCTAGAAATCTAATAAAAATCAGCTGGATTGCTTCTAAGCAACAAATAGCAGGTATATTCACAAAGGCATTTCCTTTTGAATTACATGCTAAAATAACCAAGTTGCTCTTAAATGTTGATTTAACCTTCATGCGTTCGCGCCAACTTGAGTCACACGGGCGATCGCGCGACGGTCAGTTGATCGTCCACGTTTTTTCATGACTACCATGCTGTTTTCTCTACTTTTCGTGAATTATTTACTGCCATGAATGCGAAGAAACTCTGATACAACTCGGAAAACACCTTTTTGATCAAAATTCTTTATTTATACAACAGTAAAAAAATCCCCCTCGGCATATGTACGAATGTCACCAGACCGCCAATGTGACGAGAAAAATTCCCCTCGGTGTTCGCAGGACTGTCACCAGACCGCCAATGTGAAGAAAAAAATGCCCCTCGGCGTTCGCACGACCGTCATCAGACCGCCAATGTCACAAAAAAAAAATCCCGTCAGCGTTCGCACGACTATCACCAGACCGCCCGACCTTGCGTCTCCGTGTTTGGAACTGTTTCAAGTGGGATGATGGGGGTGGGTCAATCTAACTTGTGCCGGAAATAGCCGTCGTGAGTGTAACTAAAGAATACATGCCCATCCCATCTCACCCAAAGCTCACTGGTGAGCGCGATATTCGAAATTCCAAAAACGCGGTCACTTGACCGTCCACGCGAACGGTTGAGGGTTAAAGTAATAATGTTTGCTTGTTTCATTTCAGACACTAAACCATAATGCTGGACGACGCTGATGGAACTCTGCTCGGGAGGGAGTGTTAAGCGGGGCGCATACACATTTGCACAGCGCACAACGCATGGCGTACAAGGTTCTCGACCAATCACAGGGCTCCATTTCAATCGCTGTGATTTTCGCACAGCATGGCGCAGAAGGCGTCGAAAAGTTCGGAACGTTGAACTTTCATGCAATCTGCAGCTGTCTTGTGTAATCTGCAGCCGCTTATAGCAGACGATTTTCAATTTGCCAACCTCGAATTTCTCGCGCGTCGCGTCGTTTGTTTTGAAAGTGTCGCGCGTCGCATCATTTGTTTTGAAAAAATTTCCTAGTTTCAAAAGTAAAAGTTATAATAAATTGAAGATAAAAAGTGTTGTGCTGTACTCCCTATAAATAATGTTATAAAAGGTATATTAGAGAGTTCATGAATATTCTCCTTTTATATCCATGTAAATACTGCAAGAGGCTTGATCCAATACTGTTTCATAATTAAAGAGAGACGAAGTTATTTTACATAAAAAAATCACTTACTTTTATAAATACTAGATTAACTGTCCACGAAAAACACAGTGTTCACCTGACGCTAGCCTGCTAAAGCTTCGTGCATAGGAAGCAGCTATGCGGATCCGTGTGCGTTGAAGCGTGTTCTCTGGTGCGTTGTGCGTTGTGCTTATTCACTGTGCAAATTTGTGTGCGCCCGCTTTAAGTGTAAGCGAGCAGAGTACCAGGCTCGGTCAACTCTGTACAGCGAAATGGCGAATTTTTCCCATAAATTGTAAAAAATAATCGTATTTTCTGAACGAAAAGTAATAATTAATCATTCTTTGGAGTCGTGCATTTTTTAAAAACATTTTGAGATTATTTGAACAATTACTTGTTGTTTAATTTCAAAAATCGAGCCAAAGATGTCCATTTTTTTCTCACATTGGTATCCTATGCTACTTATTGTTGAATACTTACATAACTTTGATACTTTTCTTCTGATGCGCAACAAATTTCTATTTGATTAAAAAATTTTTCTCTGCCGAAGCAGTTCTTTTTCGAAAACTTTAAAAAAATAATATAAAATGGAACACATAACATTATTTTTCTGACTGTATAGTGTATAGAAAAAATATATACACGATCTTTTAATTGTTTAAACAAATTGAATTTTATGCAATAATTATTTTTCCCGAAAAATATTTTTAAAGTCGTATTTTCTGAATTAAACATAATATTGAATGATTTTGAGGAGCGGCGAATTCTGCTCAGAACTTTATGTTATTGTTTAAACCATTAATTATTGCTTACTTTAAAAATTCCTTCAAGTTGAGTTTGGATAGTTTACATCCTTTTTGACATTCTTTATATACTATTGCATGTGTTCCACTTCATATTATTTTTTTAAAAGTTCATGCAAAAAATACTGCTTAAGCAAATAAAAATTGTTTAATAAAATAAAAGTTTGTTAAACATTAGGACAAAAGCATCAAGGTTATGTAAGTATTCAACAATAAGTACCGTAGGATACCAACTTGAGAAAAAAGTTGACATCTATGGCACGATTTTAAAAAATTTTGAAAATAAATAATGACTAATTGTTTAAATAATCACATAATGTTTTTTTTAATTTAATACTCCAAACAATGACCAACTATTGCCAACATTTAAACAATTAAAAATTGTTTGAAAAGTCATAGGAGCTATTCAAATTGTCCATGAGTAATTATTTTTATTTAAAAAGAAGGCAGAAAATGCTGAAAATTAACAATAATACGTAAAAATGTAGTTTTTTTATTTTTGCGGGGGGGGGGGGGGGGTAAATTGAAAGCTATTGGTATGGTTTTATTTCCTAGAAACTCCTCTTCAATTCCTGACAAATTAAGCAACTTTCGATCAAACCCTGAAGTAGCAGTCCAATTTTTCGAAAATTCAAAACTTTCCCATGTTAAATATATGGGATTTTGAAATTGCCCGGTGGCACGGTTTTATGTTGGAATTTCAAAGAAAAAAAACGGATTTTCTTACTCCAGAGCTGGAAACTTTTGACATAAATTTTAACAGAAATCACAAATTAATTTAATAATTTAATTGAACATTTAAATATTAGAATTTGAATTAAAAAATTTTAATTTAAATATTCAAATTAGGCCTTTCCAAATCCACCTATCCATTAAATGTGTAAAACAAAAAAAATAAAAAAATATATTCCTCAGTTAGCCCTGGCTTTTCAGCGAAACAGCTTGAATGAGATTTTGTTGACAAGATCCAAGCGATTCGATGGCTCAGTTGACTAGGGCGTGCGGCAGATATTTAGGTTGAGACTCAGGTTAGGTGGTTTAGTTAGGGTTCGAATCCCCAGACGGTGTGATTTTTCAAAGCGTTTGAGCTGCGATTATGTTTGGAAGTGACCTTGTCTGCAATTGTATAATTTCGAAAATAAATTAAGTGCAGTGACGATACATAAAACAATTTTTTTTCGCAAATTTATCATTATATTACATCATCTGTTTCGAACTGCTGTACCAAATAGATCCTGGCTAGGACGGATAGGACCCAGATAAATCTTTCCAAGAGCCCCGTACAGGTCCCGGGTAGGCCCGGATACGAAATTGTATGCCGATTAGATCCCGGATAAGACCCGGATAGAATTGCCAAGCACCCCGTATAGGTCCCGGATAGACCCGGATACGAAATTGCATTGCCGAATAGATCCCGGCTAGGACCGGATAAGATCCGGATAGAATAAGCTCAGCTGATACTGATTTATAAGAAGAATAACATTTTCTTTTTTTTACGTCTGGGAAAATGAATAATTTATAAATTCAGGTAAGAGAACCTAAAAATTACGACATCTTCCAGACTAATAGTTGAAATTTATGTGAAAAGCAAAATCGAATCGATTACCTTTCGGAAACTCAGCTGGTTTCCCTCATCAGATCTATATAAAAAACGTATTACAATTATAAGAACGAAGTAATATATAATGTAATAAACAGAATGTATAAAAATATAAGAAAACAATACCTTAAAACAGTTTAAAAACATTCTGTGCAATTTGCTTTATGTGTGAGTTCCATATCTTTAGAAAAATAGCAAAAACTTTTTAGGTAGCGCTAGAAAACATATAATAGGTTACACTGTTGGAAAAATCTGTATTAAATTTAATACAAATGTATATGAAGTCATTTGCATACACTGGAGATGAAATTTAACATACATTAAAATATGAACAGCTGTATATTTTATATTGAATATAATATGCAGGTCGGTATAGCAGCGTGCTTGGAAACTCAAAATGCTTTTATTTCTTTAAATCTGATCAAATATTCGCAATTGAAGTAATAATCTAGAATTCGTCAATTGAATTGCTTTTTTAGATTAAAGTGCAACGTACAAGTGGAACTCTTTCCAAAATTTGCCCTGAATGGTAGAAATTTAATGTGAGTACAGTTGATTGTAGGTTAGGTCTGTCATTTATTTACGTAATTGAACTTTTCGACTTAAAATCCAATGTTATTTTTGATTAATTGTAAGAAGGTATCATGTTTTATTATTAAGAGTCGAAAATTACTGGTAACCTTATTTTGATTTTCTGTAAAATGGAATTATATGAGCGATTATCATGAATGTATATGAAATTTAATAAACACGTACCTAAATAGCGATTTCATATGCTTGAGATATTAATTTTAATATACATTGGTATTTTAAATGTAATACTATTTTTAACAGTGAAGGTTCGAAATACGTGCAAATTGCAAACGAAGTGGAACCATAAAATTTAATAGAAGAATAAGTAAACAAATAATTTCTTACGTTTAGAAAGATTTGTATTTTGTATTTAAGCTGTGAAACTATTGTTTAAACTGTGGTAAAGGTCAGTGGCGTAACTCCGTTAAAAAAATTTGTGTTCGGAGGAAAGAGGGGGCCCTAAAAAATACAACATTTTTAGAAGAGAAAAATGAATTCATGTTTAGCTTACAATCACATAGTTTTAATAATAATTATAAATTTGTCCTTTGAGCTTTTGCATTCGCGAATGCAGTCACCAAATTTCGAATACCAATTTTGTTGGCTTTGTCATTTTCAATGGAAATTATAGCTAATTCTAATTATAGCTTTCTTGTCCCATAGTATTCCGCAGATAATTTTTAATTATTTTCAATTTTGAGAAAGACCTTTTTGCTTTCGCAACGGTTACTGGAATTGTCAAAAACAGACAGCAAGCTGTGACAATTTCAGAAAAACTACTACTCGAGGAGTAATTTCTGATGAGAATGAAATCCAAAATTTCCTTTGCGGAATTCAGCATTTCCAGGACATTTTTGAAGCACTCTTTGAAAAACAATAGTTGCCTGAAATTGTGTCTGACACATCATCTTCGTATTTCGAGAAAAATTCTTGGCCCGCAGAAAAAATATCATTGTCAGGTGAATTTCGCAAAAAAGCGGGAGAAAAGATTCTAAAATCGTGCACAATATTTCTCAAACCGGTACTGCGTTCATGTAACTGCGTAGACATGATATCAGGAGTTCGATTGAATATATTGACTCTGAAATAATATTCATCACTTTCAATGTGATGATGTTGACTCGATTCGTCAAAATGTCTTTTTGAACGACGTTCTCTTTTTCGAGAAAAAGTTGTTGGACATTTCCAAGTCTCTGCCAAATCAAAAGTACTGCTTTTTAAACTCTCGAAATCCTCGCGAAGACTGTTCACACTAATGTAAGCGTCATTCAACATCTTAGCTGCATTTTGAATATCCTGCTGTTGATTTTGCAGCTCTTTGGAAACACAATTGATTATTTTAAAAATTTTACTCTCAAGAACAATCAAGAAAATTGTCTCGAATGTTTCCAACTTGTTTCTGAGAAAGGTAGCTTCGTCCCTTTCATCTTTTTTCGAAGATGTCAAAGTTATGTGCGACAATGTTTTCAAAACGTCAGTGAATCTGAATCGAAGAGCTTCTATCGTATCATGCCTAGACGACCAACGAGTCGGATTGAGCCATTTCAAAGTCAAACTTTTACTTTTTTTAACCTTATCTTGTAACAGCGCCCAGCGCTTTATACTCTGCCCGAAGAAAGTATACAATTTTTCGACAGAATCATAAAAATTTCTTATCTGTTCGACGTTTTTCATTGAATAATTTGAAACTAAATTGACTTCATGATCCACACAGTGGACATAAGGTGCATTTGGAGCCATTTTCAATATCTCAGCTTGAACTCCTTTGTATATTCCAGACATATTGGCCGCACCATCGTACCCTTGGCCACGCAATTTTTTAATGGAAAGACCATTACCACTTATGATATCATCTATAATTATTTTACTGAGATTCACGCCAGTTTGATTTGTTATTGGAATGAAGCCCAAAAACGATTCGTGAATAATTATTTCTTTCGGCTTATCGCCTTCTTTCTGAATGGTAACGTTTCTCAAAACAGTGCTTAATTGATCAAGTTTCGCGATGTTCTGAGTAGAGTCCAATATAACGGAAAAAATGGAGATTGTCGAACTTCGGAAATGATTTTTTCTTTTACACTTTTTCCAAGCATATCGATGATTTCATTTTGAATTGCTGGGCTTAGGTTCCATCTTGGAATCTTTATGAACGCACACATTAATAATTACAATGCAACTCCTCGGAGAGGGGGGGAGGGAGAGGGAGAGGGAGAGGGAGAGGGAGAGGGAGAGGG
>CAKNYM010040608.1:19671-35039 GCA_932195095.1 Andricus curvator
TTTGTGAGGGGCACGTACGTGCGAGGCATATGCGACGCACTTTGTGATAGGCACGATGTGCGGCGCATGTGTGTCGCACTTTGTGAGGGTCATTATATACATGATATATAAGTAATAAGCACATTTTTGATAATAGTAGTATAGTAAACTATTATTATTGTAATAACATTTTCAAAAATATTGATAATTACTATAATTAAAGATTGAATTAATTAATATTGTAAAAATTGTTTATTTAAAAAAATTAAAACATTCCCGATTTTATAATAAGAAGAAATTAGGAAATTAGTAAGAATTATTGAATGCATGGTTGTATAGTTTCAACGTACAATATGCATTTTATTTATTTCAAAACTATAATTTCCAACTTTAATCGACTATACAAATAATTTCAATTAGCCTTTTGTCAATTTGAATTTGAAATTAAGTAAATAAAAAAATGAAATTTTTGGTATAATTCCTACTTTACATATTTATTTATGTATAACTTCAATTTGTGCTTTTAATTTCAAGTTTAACATTAAATTGAGTTTAAAATGTAATTTAAAATCAATGTTTAAAAATTTGTTCATAAATTAAAAAAATGCATCTTTAATTTTCAATCGTATTGTATTCATTTTTTATTATTTTGAAGTAGAAATAAGAGGAGCTATATTTAAAAACTGCGCGCATTAGCTGAATAATATACGGCGCAGACCCCGTCGCGTCGGTCGAACGGTAATCGCCCGACGCGCCGTAACAGCTGTTGTCGACTTCCGTTGTCGGTTTCGCACGATTTCGTTTTGCGAGTTTTTAGCGAGAAAACGTGTCGGTTCTTGATCGAAAATTTTATAATTGCGATAGGATTTTTATGTATAGTGACTCTGCGGCCCCCCGTTCCTCTCGATTTGTGTCGAATCGTGCGCGTGTTTATTTCGTATTATTTTATTCTCCTTTTCGGCGTTACCGGTTTTTTTACATGTGTAAGCCAATTTGGATAATATAATAATCAGTGGCGTACGTGCCAGGATTTCCACATTTTGACAAATACGGTTAATTTCTGTTCAATCTTTTTTATATTTTTTTTATTATTCAAACAACAAATATTAGCATTTTTGTGTCCAAAATAATGAATATACTTCGCTGAAACTTTAATAAGACACGTGAAAACGGTTATAAACAGTTTATTACATTCTCATTTTAATGAGAAGGTATTGGTTTTATGTAAAATTTGAAATAGTCGGTTTTCATCAAATCTTCACGTTTTGAGACCCCCTGAGCTAGAAAAAACGATTTTTACCAAGGTGTCTGTCTGTCTGTAGTCTTTCTGTCTGTCTGTAGCCACGATAACTTTCGAAAAAATGATCAGATTTGATAGAGCTTTGGCACACTTTTTTATGGCCTGCAAAGAAAGAACGAGTTCGTTAACCAGCTATTTTGGATGAAAATTCAAAATGACTTTTCGTGATAAGAAAAAAAATTACTGGAGTTATAGCATTTTCAAAATTCCAAAAAACAAACGAAAATGAACATTTTAAGCCGAAAAACGCACGATATGAAAAAAAGTCAAGATGAGAAAAACGTTGCTTCTTGAACACCCTATAATATTTTCATAACAACTTTTTGAATTTTTTGAAAAATAAAAAATTCAAATTTTGATCGCACAAAAAAATAATGAAAAATCAAAAATTCCATTTTTCTGTGAAACTATGCAAGATATGAGAAAAGATCATTGCACCAAAATTGTGCACCTAAAAAAGATCTACAAATTTCTTATCGTTCACTTTTTGATATGACGCGTAGTTTTTGTTTTATTTGTAAAAAACAGCATTGAAAATAGAAAAATCAAATTTTTAGACGAATAATACGAGCTACGAAAAAAATGACAGGAACAAAATTTGTTCATCCAAGGAAGAGGTACAAATTTGTTGTGAATCATGTTTCGATAGGATGCGTAGTTTTTGTTTTATTCGCGAAAATAACATTGACAGTAAAAAAATCAAATTTTCGAAAGAACAATGCAAGGTACGAAAACAGATAAATGAAGAAAAATTGTGCATTTAAAAAAGATTTACAAACTTGTAATCAATTTTTGTTGTAAGAATATATTCAAAATGAAAAAATTAACTTTTTTGAAAAACGGCGAAAGCTAAAATAAAATTTTAACTGATAAAATTTGTCTCCTAAATTATATCATTATTTTTCATTTGAAATTAAATACAAATTTAGTAATTTGTATATGAAGAACATATAACACGAAGCACAAAGTGCGCGCTCAGTGTATTTACCAAATCGTACGCCGTAAGTGCGTTCAAACTTTTTTGTTTCTATCATACGGTGCACAGAACCGAGCGTGGAACGCAAGGTTCAAATGATTTTAAAATCAAATATCGAGCGCGAGTGTCTGGATGAGAATGTGTTCCTTAAGGTCGATAGAACCTTGAGTAAATAAAGTTCCTTTTCAGTCTAAAATAAAAACAAATTTAACAATCACATAATATGTAGAGGTTTTGATAATTTTATAATATTTGCAAACAAACTTTTTCTTTTCATCGAAGTCGAACACGAAGTTGAAAAATCTAGAGGAACCGAGCGTAAAGCGCGATGTAGATACGCCCGAGCGCGTAGCGCGAGGTGAATACATAATCGAGCGCGAGATAAATATATGATCGAGCGCGAAGCGCGAGATCCAACAGTTGCGCGTCCTAGGCCTACGTCTTTATGTTTTCTGTCAGTTTTATGTGCCTGTATCTTGTAGTTGCAGCGAAAAATATTTATTATTGTTGATAGAAACATGCGGAAACTGAATTGCTAATGCGCAACTAAAATGTATAAATATTCCTTCCACCCATAATAAAAATATAAATAATAAATAAATATATAAATAAATAAATAATTAAAATAACTCAAATAATAAATAAATATAAATTAATAATAATAAAAATATTGTCTGTACCCTCTAAAAATCCTAAAAGTGTGCACGCACCATACGCGCACCGGCACGCATGACGTGCGAACCTCACGACGTGCGACACACCTGTCACGCATATGAGGACGCAGCTGTGTCATCCCCTGCGCGCACGTCGTGCGAGAAAATCCGCACGTGGTGCGTCGCACCGTGCGCGCACTTTGCTATCTGGGTCGTCTAAGCATGTCATTGAAAAGTGGCTCTTGGAGGAACGCGCGAGGTATTGGAAGATGGCAAAAGGTATGAGACACTCTAAAAAGTTGATCAAAGAACCATGTTCAGGGAAGTCTGAAAAACTCCAGCAGATGGTAGAAAGCAGGTAAAAATAGTGGTTAAAATGCTCACCGGCCATTATCGCTTAAAGAAGCACCTGACTAACATGAAGATCGACATCGACCCTCGATGTCGAAAGTGCGTCTTCCGTGAGGAGACAGCACATCACATCCTCTGCGACTGTGATGTGCTAGTAATGCTCAGAGTGAAGCATTTTGGAAATCATTTCTGTCAACCAGATGATTTTGTAGACATCCCCTATACGGCAGTGAATTACTATATGGCGCAAACCGGTCATATAGGCTAGCGTTTTTCATTTTTATTTATGATATTTTATTTTTAAAAATAAAGCAAAAATTTGTGTAAGATAGTGTATTTAGTACATATTAATCTTATAATATCAGAGCTTTCAAGAGTGTTGTTTTTCAATTTAATGTTTTTCATTTTATGAAATTCTCGAATGAAGCCAAATCGCTCAAGCTGGCGAGGACTTGGCGTTTAACCTTGCTCATTTCTTTGCATGTAAATTTTTTTTCATCAAACAAATTTATATTTAAAAGCTTATTTTGAAATTGTTCATCGCCAAGTCTTTAGTTTTACTTCGTAGATTTTGAAAGTAAAAGATACTGTTTTCATCTTTAAAAAATTTGTAAATTGTTGATTTGTAAATGTTAGTTTATTAAAAATAAATAATTTTTAGTAGAAGAATTTTTAAAAAATTGTAACTCAACAATATTTGGCTGTGGAAGACTCCAAAAATGACAATTCTGTTTTAATTCTGTAGATATTAGAATAATTGTTTGTTGAATACATAATTCTATTAGATATGTGTTATCTCTTATGGAACAGCAAGTAAAAAATTGTATAAAACATGAGACGGGTAAGATCACCTGATGCATGAAAAAATTATCATGCATGCAAATATTACCATTACGAAAATAAGAATGTTTGCAAATATATTTTGCTAACGCCTAAAACCAAGGCGTTTATTAAGCCATTCTAAATTAAGGGGTATGGCCACAGTAGAATTTAAAAAAAATCGATTTTTTTTGGCTCAAACGATCCTTTAACATCATAAAAATTATATACTATTCGATTTATAGCGAAAAATTTTTTTTTAACAATTCTGAACGTATAACATGAGGCCGCGTGTGGCGTGTTCGTAGAGTACTCTAGCGCAAAATCATCGAGAAAAGCAGAAGAGGAGGAAAATCTTGCCGTAGAGGGAAAACTATATGAAGCTGGCATCGCAGACTAATGGTAACAAAATTTTTTTCTTGCATTTTTCAAGTTTAAGTTTTAACAAAAAAGTTGTATGTAAAACTTTAAACGCATTTTCCTCAAAACAGCTCTTTTCAAATCAGCCTGACAAATAACTTTTACAATTTTTATCCGATTGACTTCAAATTTTAACCACATCTTTATAATTGAATTTCGCAGAGAAGTGCATACGGAATTTTCGATAAATGAAAAACTTTTCATTTTATGAGCATTTTTATACGCAGTTTTTCACTGAAAATTGGACTGTTAACTTCAAATGCCTGCCATTTTCTGAAAAATCAATATTTTTACATTTCCATATGTACTTCTCTAGGTATTCTTATGTAGATTCACGGAATTTTTTTTATTTTGTTCTAGGTTAAAAATTGTGTCTGCTAGCTGTCAAGCCGCAGAGCTCCTAAAAAAAATGCTTCGAAAAGGACTTAACAGAAGTCGGCCATTTTGCTTGAAAATATATATATATATATTTTTTTCTGATTCTTTGATGTTGGAGCTTAATTTACATATAATTAGTTTTAAAATCAAATCAAGTTTTCATACAAAAAAAAATTTGTGAATATACTCATGATTTTGCTCCCACTACTGTGGCCATACCCCTTAATAAGACACTAATTTCAGGATCCTTATGCGCTACTTTTCAACATAGTCCTGTTTTTAATTTTCAAAATTTTGTTCTTCTGGCGCGCCCTAATATACCTGTTAATATATTTTGTATCTATTTGTATGATTCGAATTGAAAAGTTTTAAATGCATAATTCTAAAATAGTCTAAATTTTCTGTGAGAAAAATGTCCTCTTTTAAGAGGCTCTTTTCACAGAAAATTTAAAATATTTGAAAAAATAAGTGAAACTCCCATATTGTCCGAAATGACGTGAACTCAATCTGAATTTGATGGGTTAATGAGACAGAGGAGTTCGGTTTCAAGGTTAGTGATAAACCGATGTTCGGTCGTATGCTAACATAATGATAATAGAGATTACTTGATAAAATCTTCTAATTTTTGAGTCCTCAAGTTTTAAATTGTTCAGTTGTGTAAGCTTAAATTTGAAAATATTTGTTTGTAATTATATAAATTGTTAATCGTTCAGCCCGAAACATTAAAAGGGATAAGTATTTTGTTTCGCTGGTACTCAATCCAAGTTTCTGAATTATATACAAAAGTATCCAGTATTTGGAACAATTCTTCGCACCATATAAGTTGTAGATCTTGAAAAAGGGATTATTTATTTCCAGTCGCAAGCATAACAATTAATAGTTTTCGAGAAAAATCTGTTGCTTCGTCCCTTGTTTTCAACCCGAGTACATTAGAGCACAAGGTGTTTTGAACCAACTTTAATTGCAATGCCCTTGGATATAGGCTTTCTATATCTAAATTCTTAACGATCAGTAGAAAACTACTAAACCGATAGTGGAAAACTACTAATGCGATAGTGGAAAACCATTTATTGTTTTTGCGTAGTCAGAATATATTAATTTATTTATCTCTGTATTATATTAATTGAAGGAGATTCAAGAAATAGGAAGCATGAAAAAAAAATAATCATGAGAACGCGATTATGTAAAGTTTCCAACTTTATTGAAAAAAAGCAAGGCGATATTGTGAAACTTTCTAATAGGCTACGTCACGTCTACCAACATAAAGTATTTACAAGTTTCTTCTTAAAAATGGAGAAACAAAACTTATTTACACGCTGAGTCATAGTTTTCACTTATTTTTTATAATATTATAAGTGAAATATTCTGCAACCGAGGATGTTAAAAGAAGGCATTATTGTTCCAGAAATTGATCATTCATTGAACTATATAGTGAAAACAATCGTTTCTCATGTGATTATCTTTTACTAGGTAATATAATATTATGCCCTTTTAGAAACTATTTTGTTCAATATGTAGTCCAATTATTTATAAATTTCTACAACAGTAATGCTTTCTGTTAACATCCTATAGATTTGGAAGGCACATTCATAATATTACCAAAAAATACCTGAAAATTATCTTTTTTTATGTTTAAAAATTGTAATTAAATGTTGAGATTTTTGTATTTTTAAATACAAAAGAAGGGCATCTTGGATTTTTTAATTTTTTGTCTCAAAATGTTTAAGTTTAGTTCAGCCCCAGCGTAAGCACACTTTTTTATACTCAAACATTTAATTTATTGTCTTAAATTAAAGCTTTGCAAAAACATGATAAGAAAATTAAGGAGATAAAAGTTCAATAAATATTTTTCAAATAAGAACCACAAATACGCACACACGCGCACGCAAGCACACTTATGCACACATTACTGCAAGCACAATTATTATTTCAAGACTTCAAATATTATCTCAAAATTACCGAATTTCATTTTGAGGCGTTTAAAATTCTACAATATTTTTTTAAACCTCATCTTTATTCTGCAATAAAGGTAATTTTGATGATTGGACACTTTAGAATTTAACAATTCAAACTGGAACCTTTGGAAAGAGTGAAAATGTTTGAGAATATGTATGTAATATTTGTTAAAAATGTTTATTAATTATAATATTATATTACACTTACGAATTAGGTGAAATAGTCCAATGAATGCAAAGAGTAGAATTTCAGTTATAATCTTCATTCTTTCTGAATAGACACAATTATAGAGAACTGAAAATTGATCTTCCGATAATTTGTGAACTGCGCTATTCTTTGGAAAAGCTGGATGATTAGACACTTCGTATGTACTAATATTAATGACTTCTACCCGATAACAACTCTTTATTTATTCTTGATAATACATAGGGTGGAAGGAGAAAGATGATTGTTCTCAGATCTGAATGTTTCCATATTTACAAGGTTTATTGCCTATAGATATAGAGCTTTCAGAATTATCAAAGATTACAATATGTTTTATAAATTTCGTGGTAGAGGCAGTAAGAATAAAAATAAAAATTACAGATTGACATAAAAAAATCTGCCCGTTGCACAGGCACATTCTCATCTGGAGCTATGCGCGCGACACGCTTCGTTCGCAAGTTTGAACGCGCCTCGAGTCTCGCGCGAAGCGCTCTGTCTTTCTACTTCCCCCTTTGTGCATGGCCCTTTTGAAAATTAAAGGTTCAGTCAACCATCAACAACTGTAATTTGCTGATTGTGAATTCTTTTTTGTAAAATCTCCTTCGGCTTTGACGAACACATTCTCATCACGTATCTCGTGATTCGCACTCGATTAAAATTTGGCTCAAACGCGAACTTTTATATATTATTTTCAACTCTGTTATATAAAAGGATTTCATTCGAAATAACCATGTTATGAGCTTATGAGACCCCCTGGATTGTGAGCGTTAGATAGCCCTTCACCGAACGGTGTCAGCTGCTGAAATGTATTCTTTAATTTCACTTTTGACACACACACAGACACACACACAGACACACACACAGACACACACACACAGACACACACACAGACACACGAACAGACACACACACAGCCACACACATACACACACAATTAAAGGTTTGTCATAAGGACAACCGCAGGATTTCTCCAGGAGCGGGTGCTAATCTGAGAAATTGCATCCGCTCCCAGCGAAATCGCGATAAAATTTCAGCTGTAACCACGTCTCACGACCGTGAGATAGGTGGTTACAGTCTGCGTCGAATTCAATACGACGATCCAGCAAAAATCTCGTGCACCCTGAGGACACAGAGCGACCCAAGGACGACCGCCTCCTGCATTTTCCCCGCAAGTGTCTCAGCATTTTATTGACACGCAGGGATGCTTCTCAGGCAATTAACCAGTCAAACCTTGGCACCTCCAAGAGCGCCGATGATCAAGACGATTAGCTTAACAGAATATTCCGGGTATAACCGTCGCAACTCCGTTATAAGGTCTTTATACCTCTCTTTCTTTTCTTTCTCCTTGGCTATGACGTTTTTGTCAGCTGGTGCCGAAAATTCGATAACGAACATGGTTCGTTTCTCGAAGTCAAGGAGAACTATGTCAGGCCTCGAGTGCGCAATAGAAACAATTCTCGAGAATATGTAGTTCCAGTATATGCGGCACTTCTCATTTTCGATAATTGACTCTATTTCCCTAGGAGCGTTTAGCGGAGCGGTATTTGGGCTAATATCGTAAGAGTGACAGAGATGGTAATGAAGCACTCTTAGTGCCGCATTGTACCTTTGGATGTAGGTCATTCCCGTATGATTTGGACAACTACTATCGGCGCAAAATTATAGGCATCTGCCTTTGAAGCTCAACAACTCAGCCAAAAAAAAAATGCTAGACTAGTAAGTAAATAGTCATTTGAAAGCTGAAAGTGTTTCTCCTAAATGAGCTTGAAGACGTTAATGTAAAAAATTTGTTGTGCTTTGCAAACTGAAAAATGTAAAAAATAGTAAGGAATTTCGGGCACATTTAACAAGAGTCAAGTTTAGAGCATTATTTTTTATACAAGAGGCAATGGGAAAAATTTGAAAAAATTCAGGAATATGAGGAGAACATTTATGAACAAATTGCAGTTGACAAATTTGAAAAATAATAAAAATTGTGGCTTAAAATTACAAAAATGTACAACTATACTATCTGCAGTTCTAAGGCGATTCAAACTCCAAACTGTAACGGATAGGCTCTGTAATTATTTACAATCTCCCGCAAGAATGTGATTATTTTATTTTTGGTGGAAATCGCGATATTTTTAGACATTTTCTTTGTTGGAAAGCAAGTGTCAGAAAGCAGCGGGGTGCCTTTTTTCCTGCCGACCGCTGGTGCCTTTATTTGACCTGTGCTTCTGAACTCTTGGCCAGACACTGACGCCTGTTCTGATCGGCAGAAAAAAATGCACCCTTGCTGATCCCTAACACTTACATTCCAACAAAAAAATGTCCGAAAATATCGCGATTTACATCAAAAATAAAACAATCAAATCCTTTCCGGAGATTGTAAATAATTACAGAGCCTATCCGTTACAGTTTGGAGTTTGAATCGCTCTAATATCTTCATTAGAACTGCAGATAGTATAGTTGTACATTTTTGTAATTTCAAGCAATAATTTTTATTATTTCTCAAATTTATCAAGTGCAATTTATTCATAATTTTTTTTCTCATATTCTCATACTTCATATTCTCATATTTCTCATACCACGCTGCAAAAACCAGTTCTCGTCAGATCACTAAAGTTAAGCAGCGTTGGGCGCGGTTAGCACTTGGATGGGTGACCATTCGAGAAAACTGAGTGCTGTTGGCACATCGTGGGTGTGGTGAGCCCACACTTGTAGTTATTTACTACAAGTTATCAACCTAGAAACACTACCCGAATCGGGTAGTATCACGCCTACCCCGAAAGGGAAATGCCTTAATGGTATACATACATGAATTCTTTCAAATTTTTCCCATTGCCTTTTGTATACTCTCTAAATTTGAATTAGTAGAAAACTACTAATTGGTAGTAGTTTTCTACTAATTCAAATAGTGCCGATTCGTTTACTGGTAATTAGTAAAAATCTACTAATTCAATGAGTAAGAATAACTGACTAAATGAATTAGTAACTGTATCTACTAAAGAAATTGGTAACGTTACTACTAAATCAATTGGTAAACAGTTTTAACATAAAATGTGTTTTTTCACTGTATACGATGGAAATTGCACAAATGCACATGTAACACTTACTTTTCGATAAAACGTAAATGTTTTCATACACTAATCGTTTTAAACTATTCAAGGCAATAATAAAATTCAAGGAGCAGACAAGTAATTCTTAACGTTACAATCTTTCAGATCGAAATTTCTCAACCACACACTGTGTTTATCTACAACGTCAATTTTTCCAAATAAGTTCGCCTTTTTATTTTAACACTTCCAATCTGTGGCACTCTATGAAAACTTAAATTGAGGTTTTTATTCTCTTTGCAGTCACAACCACTGATACAACAACCTCCGAAACTTGTTGCTTTTCGATACTGATGTGCAAATTCCATTATTGGAGCAAATAATTATCAGCTCGGAAAAGTATTTTGCTCATCAGAGCTACTTATTACAGCACTTATTTATTCAGTTGGAGGATCATTACACTTAAACGCTATGTTTTTGCTGTATTTCGTGATGTTTTACGTGTATTTAGTATGTCATCCACGGCTGTCCATGCCCATATTGGATAGTTTGCGTAGAGGCCGACAGTGTCGCATATCATGTTTAAATCCCCAATAGCAATTCATTGTTACTCATTGAATTAGTAAGTTGGTACTACTAAGCAGATTAGTAGAATACCCTTACTAATTCATTTAGTAACCTAAATCTTACCATTTCATTTAGTAGAAAGTGATAAAATTACTAATTTAACAGTCAGATGCAATGCTACTAATTCAATTAGTAAAATTTCTACTAATTCGGATTTAGAGAGTAAGAAATAATGCTCTCAACTGGACTCTTCCTAAATATGCCCGAAATACCTTACTTTTTTTTTTACATTTTTCTGTCTGAAGCACACAATTTTTTTTACATCAACGTCTTCAAGCTCATTCATGTGGAACACTTTTAGTTTTCAAATGACTATTTAGTTATTACTCTAGCATTTTTTTTGGCTGAGTTGTTAAGCTTCAAATGCAGATGCCTATAATTTTTACGCCGATAGTAGATCGTATGTGTCCTAGATGCTTCGGGTGTGCATGAAACGCTCTGCAGCTATCATCGGGAATGTCTTGGCTCAAAATGTGGCGACGGTTTGCTAGAGTGGAAATGACACCGCCTTGACATGCCAAAATGAAACCCTCCGTGCCCGACTTCAATCCGGGTGATTTAAGGGAAGCAAACGTTAGCTCATACGATATCGACTGATCCTCCACATTTCTGAGGAAGATGCCGTGCATCCTCTTGTCGAGGAGCTGTTCGCGGAAGTTTTTCTCCTGTGCTTTCTTAATCCGGGCCTTCAGGAGTGAGTACTCGAGATGGATAAGATTTGATGCATTTTGCTCATCGCTGATATTGAAGTCAAGGCCGAGTGTTTCAGCAGCCTCCTCCGCTGCTTTGTAAAGAAATGCCCCTTTGCCCACTTCTTCGTGTTTCCTGACCATTCTAAGAAGAGGGTCTTGTCCATTTGCGACTATATGTACTGTACCCAGAATAATCCTGTTGTGAAGACATTCAAGATTCAGTATTCCGCGACCACCTTGACGGCGTGAGATGTAAAGTCGCGGAACAGAAGACATAAGGTGCATGCTTTTGTTCATGTGCATAACCTTTCGGGACCCGATATCGAGGGATCTGAGCTCGTGCCTCGTCCATGGAACCACTCCAAATGAATAGAGTACTACCGGGACGGCAAGCATGTTCGTCACAGATACTTTGTTCCTCGCCGACAGTTCGGAAGACCATACCCGTCGGATGAGATGTTTGTATCTGCATCGCAGAGTATCCTTTATAGATGTCACGTCCTGAATGCCGCTCTGTGGCACGCCCAGCTATGTATAGGAGCGAACTCTCGAACCTTAGCAGTGAAAGTCCTGCCAGATGTTATGTAGTCAATCACACACTGAATGCGGGATGCGTACTGCTTTGCCCAGCCTATCTTTGTGCTGAGTTGATGTATTCGTTTTTTGGTCTTATGATCAACCGTTAGTTTTGTTTTACGGTTTGCATCTGCCAAAGCTCTCACTGCATTATACACACTACAATTGATAATCCAGAGGTCGGATTCTTCGAAAAAATCTCCACGAAGCTCGTCATTCAGTACAGCCAGATCTTTGGGCTTGGGAGAAACCTGAATGTTGATGTTTCTCCGGGTCCTGAAGCATCGCTCTTCCTCTATTGGATGCCTGCTCGCGGTTGGTCTCAGTGTCGCCTTTCTTTCTCTGTTGCCGGCTTGTTCTGGCTGCGGTTGAGTAGGTGCTCCGCTTATATAACCCCTTTTCCCGAGTTCCTCGGCACGGTTTCTCAGACGTTTATGCGAAAAATGCGAGAGCTCTGGGTGTTTTGTCGCACCACAGAGTATGCAGTCGCGCCATATAACCTTTTCGTTCAGGGGCCATACTGGTATCATAGCACTCCAGCAGGTCGTCCCTGAGTCGATCCGTCTACCTAAAAGTAACGAGATTCCGCGCGGTCCACCGCATTGACTTCGTCTTGATTGGCTCCCCCAACTCTAGCATAGTCGGCATTGTTGTACGACCCATCGTCGGGAGCACTGCGCGTTCGATTTTTTTGAACCGCACATACTGCAACTATGTTTGGTGTTATCATTGCTGTTCCCACGAGCAGCTAGGGAAAAGGTTTCGTTCATCCTTGTAGAGCCTCGCATGCAAGGGTAAGGCTGCATACTCTGAGAGGTCGCCCGGTATCCCAGAGTTACCGTTTGACGTAAAAATCAAATAATATTTACCATACCAAAATGTTTTTCATACATTGTTATTAACAATTTTGATTGTACCTTGTGTCGTTTTTCCAAAAATTTAATTTGTTTATTTTTAATGTTATTTGACACGATTGAAACAAAAACTACACGTCCTATCAAAAAATAGTTGAAGTCAAATTTGTGGATATAATTTAGATGAACAATTTTATTAATCAACATTTTATTGTAGTTGTATCGTTTCTCTAAAAATTAAATTTTTATATGACATTTCTTACGATTAAAACAAAAAATATATGTCCCATCAATAAATGATCTATAAAGAATTTGTAGATCTTTTTTAGATAAACAACTTTTGTCTATTTATTTTTGTCGTACATATCTTGTGTCGTTTTCCAATTATTTAAAAAAAATTCAATGCTATTTTTTACGAATAAAACAAAAAATATGCGTCTCATCAAAAAAATTGTCTCTAGAAAATTTTTTCATCTTTTTGAGATAAATCATTTTTTTCAATATTTTTTCATATCTCGTACAGTTTTGCTGAAAAATGGAATTTTTGTTTGAAAAACATTTTCGATGGACAAAACCAGAATCGTTGGTAAAAAATGTTTGATTAACGAACTCGTCCTTTTCTTCAGGCTTTAAAATAATGTGCCAAAGGGCAATCCAATTAGATAATTCCTTTGAAAGTTACCGTGTTTACAAACTACAAAGAAGACAACGACAGACACCGAAGTAAAATCCATTCTTTCTCAACCAGTGAGTCTGAAAACATCGAGATTTGGTGATATCGGCGAAATTAAATTTTCACATAAAACCCATACCTTCTCATTAAGATGAAAATGTAAAAAAAAGTTAGACAAAAAATGCATGTCACTGACGCAGTAGAAATATCTTTGTTCTGTTTCCTAAGAAAAACTAAAATTTCTATTTTTATTAATTAAAAAATACACATTTACAACAAATACAAAACTTAAAAAAAAATGAAAACTGGAAAGTGTAGCTAGGTTTACCGAAATTCAGTGAGCGTAGACCAAATATTTTGGGTGTTCCTAGAGAGTAGATTCTTTTATACAATGCTCCCTTTGAAAAAATTGGTTACCACCATCTTGTGCATACTGGAAACAATTTCATTGAAATAAATAGTTAATTTTATTTCAAAACAAAATTTTTTAATTAAATTAAGAATGCACAAGTGTTTTTTCCAAAGAAAATCGATAGGGGGAATTTCAACTAAGAATAATGATAATTATATCTTCAATAAATGAACACGTTTAATAAAAATCAGTTCAAGAAGTTTTGAAGATATTGATGAATCAATTCTTCTCGAGTTTAGAAGCCTCTTCTGTTTTTGCATAAACTTTAAATTACGTTAATGAAAAAAACTTTGCTGTCAAAACTCAATTTTTCAAGTATTATAAATAATCACAACTTCTTTAATCTTAAATGAAGCAGTTAATATTTAGGTCAATTGATTCATCTAGAATCAAAGATTCTTTTTTGTTCTGACATCAACTTTGAATTATACTTCGAAACATAATTTTACTTTAAACAATCATTTTACAAATAATATAAATAACCACAACTTCCTCACTCTTTAATATAATATATTAATATTATAGGTCAATCGAATCGTTTCGAATTAAGGATTCCTTTTTGTTCTCACATCAAATTTAATTTATACTTCGAAACAAAATTTTAGTTTAAACATTTTTCAAATAATATAGATGACAATAATTTCCCCACTGTTTAAAACAATGCATCAAGTTTGAATTATGTGAATGATAAACTTTTTACTATCGAAATCATTTTTTCAAGTAATATAAATGAACATAACTTTCTTTCTGTTTAATATTGATGTGCAAAATTTTGGGTTGGTTCGGGTCGGGTTATCCTCACGTATGGTCGGGTTTCGGGTTCAGAACCCGACCCGAAAACGCTAAAACCTGGCTCGACCCGAAACTAAAAGTACAACTTGATACCTACATGTTAAAAAAAACCTTTTTAGGGAATTAGGAGAATTCAGGGAATTCACACTAATGCTACTGTTTCCTCAAATTGCGTCTTTAAACATATTTTCGAACTTCTTTGCTAGATTGGCTAAAATAACATTCGTGATATCAAATATCAAAGTTTCAAAAGATGCCAATCAATTCCAAGGGGTTTCAAGGATTTTAACTGATTTATTTTAAAATTCATCCAACCTTTTTAGTAATTTATGAAACCGACAATATAGACCCAATATTAATTGCTGTGCATTACCCTATTGAAAATTCCGACGTCGAAAACGATGTCGTAAACAACGTAGAAAACGACGTCGTAAACTACGTATAAACCGACGTCGTATACTACGTGTGGAATGCCATCGGAAACTACGTAAGAAACGACGTAGGAAACTACGTTGGAAATTGGGATAGTAAACGACGTAGGTTCCGACGTCGTTTCATACGTGGTTTGCGATGTCGTTCCATACGTAGTTTACGACGTCGTTTCATACGTAGTTTACTACGTCGATTCATACATGGTTTACGACGTCGTTTTCGACATGGCTTACTGCATC
>CAKNYM010040610.1:1154-16419 GCA_932195095.1 Andricus curvator
TTGAAAAACAATTTTTTCATGTTTAAATTTGTGAATTCCATAATTCGGGAATTTTTTGCTTTGGATATTTTCTGTCGGGAATTTTCCAGTTCGGTAATATTATAAACTGTTTGAAAATTTTATAATTTCGGGAATTTTATTATTCGTAAATTTACCAATTCGGCAATTTAATAGAGTCGGAGATTTCATTTTTCGGGATTTTTTAGTCATCCCTTTCGGAATTTTTTTAATCGTCCCATATTTTTATACCTTCTTTTAAAATTATGTAATTTTTCAAAATAAAAAGTCAGAATTTAATTTCGAAATAATCAAAAGTATAAATTTTCTTTTAAATTATTTACAACCTTTTCAAATTATTTTTGAAATTTTGTCGAAACTTTTAAGTATCTTTTAAAGTGATTCCCATTTTTCCTAAACTTTTTGTAAAATCCTGCGAAAGAAAATTGCCTCAAAAGCTTCCATATTTTTTTCCAATGTTGTAAATCTTCTGAAATGTTTGAAAATATTTTTGAACATTCTCTTGAAGTTATGTTCTTTTTCGAAATAAAAAATCTTTTTAAATGTCCCAGAAATCTTTTTAAAAATTTTTTGAGAAGCTCCTAATTTTTGTTGTTGGAAACATTCAAAAACCTCCAACTTATTCGAATTTTTCCTAAATGAATCGTTGTTCAACTATTATTTACAAATCAAAATTCAACACTTTTACTTTCAAATTACAAATTTAAAAAATAGAAAAATTATAATTGTAACATTCAAAGTTTAAATTTATCACTCTGAAATTGTGACAATTGAGTTTCGAATAGTTTAATATTGAAAATTGTTCTTTTTTTTAAATTTAAAAATTTCAAATTGAATGGATTAAAAATGGAATATTTTATACTAAAACAATACGTGAATAAGATTTTGAAATTGAATAAAGGCGTTTATTTATGAATCTATTAAGGACTTGCATGTTGGTGGCGGAAGTGAGAACGTGTTTAGTGACAGGTGGAAAGAGAATTTTACGGAATTTGTGTGGAAGGTGTGAGTGGAGTGTGAGGGTGGAAGCCGAGGAGGTGAGTAGGGTTGTGTGGGGTGAATTGGGGAGATAAAAAGTGAGTTTCAGCGTGGGTGGGAGGTGGTATCTAGCTGGATAGGGAAAGTGAGGTTAGGTTGGCAAGTAATCGGGGGAGTTCGTCGTCAGGAGTCCTGGGCTTTCGAGGGTTCAAGGGTGGTTCTCGAAAAGTTAGGGGATGCTAAGGGAGAGAAAGGGGTGTCTGCAGGGACTGAGGAATTGAAAAAAAGGGGTAAAAAAAAAAGGAAAATTTGGCAGCGAAAGACGCCAACATTTTGCAGAGACATCTGTCAGTTGCGGCAGGTACTGCATGGATAGATCCCATTTACCGGCGGTAGAGCGGGAGGTGGGCAGCGAGAGTACTGGCAGTGCTGGTAGTGAAACCGACGGGGAGGGAATTTTCCACAAGCCACGACGGCCAACAAAGCGTCGCCCGGTGTCGAGCGGTGCGTCGGGGAGAGGGAGAAATCGGGACGGTGGCAACGAAGGAAGCGAGAAGGTAAGGGAGAGAGCGTCAAGCGCAAGTGACGGGGAGGATCTCTTGAAAAGGAAGAGAGACAGCCAAGAGAGTCCGGAGAAAAGCGAGGTCGAGAGCCCGTTTAAAAAAAGCGGGATAACACCTAGGTCACCCCCCAAAAAAATGGAGGGGATGTTGGGAAAGGAGGCTCTCGGGATGTTGTTAGGCGAGATCAGGGGGCTGAGGGAGGACGTAAGGGGGACCAAGGAGCAGATGGAAGGCATGAGGGAGGACTTGCGAATCAGAGATGAGAAATGGGAAAAGGAGGTGAAAGAGCTGAGAGAGAGAGTAGATGGGTTAGAGAGGGAAAGAAAAGAAAAAGACGTTAAAATAAAACAGATGGAAGAGGAGATTAGGGCGTGGAAAGAAAGGACGGAAAAAAGGCTTGAGAAGGTGGAGGGCAGGACGGAAATGGAAATAGGAGACGGGGGTATGGGGGGCGAGATTAAAGGTATTTGGGAGAGGGTAGGGAATATGATAGAAGAGAAAGTGGGAGAGCGTAGGAATGAAAAGAAGGAGAGGGCGGATAGGGAAAGGATAAGGGCAATGGAGTTGAGAATGGAGAGAAAGGAGAAGGCAGACAGGAGAAATAATATTGTGATAAGAGGGTTGAAGATGAAGAGCGGGGAAGAAAGGGAGGGCGTGGAAGCGCTGCTACAGAGCATAGGGTGGAATAAAGGCAGGGTAGGGAAAGTTAAGTTGGAGGAGAGAAAGGAGAAAGAAGTGGCGGTTGTGGAGTTAGAGAGCTGGGAAGAAAAGTTGGGGGTAATGCGAAATAAAAATAGGATAAAGGATAAGGAAGTTTTCATCGATCACGACTTGACAAGAAAGGAAAGGGATGTACAGAGAATGTTGTACGACAGGGCTAGGAGGGAGAGGAGTGAAGGGAGATCGGCGAAGGTAGGATATCGGAAAATAAAAATAGACGAGAAAATGTGGGTGTGGGACGAGGAGAAAGAGGTGTTGAAGGAAGTGCAGGGGAATTTGTTCCGTAGGAAGTAGGGGGGTGTGGGTAATGCAGGGTAGAGGAGTTGTGAAGGTGCTTTACTGGAACGTAGCAGGGGTAAAGAAGAAGGATGAGGAGTTTTGGAGGTATATCCAGGAATTTGATGTGGTAGGACTGGTAGAGACGTGGGTGGAAAGAAAGGAATGGGATAGAATAGAGCCAAAGCTGCCAAGGGGGTATAGGTGGAGACTCCAGGAGGCGGTCAGAGTGAAGAAGAAAGGAAGGGCTAGTGGGGGAATTATAACGGGGGTTAGAGATGGATTAGAGGAAGAAGCTCACGGAGAGGAAGAGGGGGAGGGAGTGCAAATGAGGAAAGTGAAGATAGGAGGGGTAAGCAGTAAGTTTGTGACAGTGTACAATAAGGATGGGATGGAAAGAATTAAAGAAAGGGTGGAGGACCTGTTAGGTGAAAGAGAGGAGGGTATGGTGGTACTGGGTGGGGACTTTAACGCGAGGATGGGGAGGGAAGAGGGCCTTTACAGGGAAGGGGAGAGCTTTGAAAGGAATTCGAAAGATAGGTTAATAAATAAGGAGGGGGAGATTCTAAGGGACTGGATGGAGGATAGAGGCTGGGCGGTGGCAAATGGTATGGCAACTGGGGACGAAGAGGGAGAATACACATACGTAGGTAAGGTGGGGGTATCGGTAATAGATGATGTAGTTATGAATATGCAAGGGTGGGAGGAGATGGAGAGATTCGCAGTAGAAGAGAGGGTAGAGTCAGACCATCAGCCATTAGGGTTGTGGATAAGGGGTGAGAACGGCGGAAGGCAAGGTGAGGAAGAAGTGGCGACGGGGGAGAGGGTTAGCTGGACGAGGGAGGCGATAGAGAAGTATAAGGAGCAGTTAGGGATGGTGCGCTTCGAAGGGGAGACGGTGGAAGAGATATGGGAGGATTTAAAAGAGAAAGTGAAAGGGTGCGTGCAAAAGAAGGTATTTAGAAAGAAGAAGAAAGGAATGGTGAAGCCGTGGTGGGATAGGGAATGTAAAAAGATGAAAAGGAAGGTGAAGAGGAAATATAAGAAGTGGAAAGAGGGTACTGCGAAAAGGGAGGAGTACGTAGAAATGAGGAAAAAGGTTTAGATTGATGTGTAAGAAGAAAGAACAGGAAAAGGAGAAAGAGCTGGAGGAGGAGTTAGGAAATGTTAAGAGAGAGGGGGACGTCTGGAAGATAATAAATAGGTATAGGAAGCGGAGAGTAGGGATAAGCGAGAAGATAGGGAGTGAGGAGTGGAGGGAGTTTTTTAAAGAATCATTCCAGGGATCGGATTCAAGGAAGAGAGATGATGGGAGTAGAAGAACGGGGGAGGCAGAGATGGAGGAGTTGAATGACGAGGAGATAGAGAAACAGATAAGGAAGTTAAGAAGGTCAAAATCAGCAGGGCTGGATGGGGTAGAGAACGAAGCATGGCTGTTTAGTACACATGAGGTTAGGGAGAGGCTGAAAGAGGTAGTGAAGAAAGTATGGAGGGGGGAGGGAGTCCCACGAGGGTGGAGTGAAGGGTTAATAGTACCTCTGTATAAGAAAGGAGATAGGGATAGGCAGGAAAATTATAGAGGAATTACGCTAATGAATACGGCGTATAAAGTATACGCGATGGTGGTGGCGGAGAGGCTGCGGAAGGATGTCGAGGGGAAAGGAATATTGCCGGAGACGCAGGCGGGCTTTAGGGCAGGTAGGAGTACTATCGACAATATCTACGTTCTGCAGCACATTGTGGATAGAGAATTAGCGAAGAAGGGGTCGAGAGTTTACGCGTTTTTTGTGGATCTAAAAGGCGCGTTTCCGTCGGTGGATAGGGGGAGGTTGTGGGAGGCGATGGAGGATAGGGGAGTGGAGAGAGGCCTGATCGAGAGGGTAAGGGAGATATATGAAGAGACCAAAGATAAGGTAAGAGGAGGACAGGGGATTTCGGAGGGATTCTGGATGGATAGGGGGTTAAGACAAGGGTGTCCGCTTAGCCCAACGCTTTTTGCGATTTTAATTGCGGATATGGAAAGTAAGCTGGAGGCCGGAGTGGTAGGAGGAGTCAGGATAGGAGGGGTTAGAATTTGGTCGCTAGCGTATGCAGATGACATAGTGTTGTTGGCAAAAAGCGAGGAGGCTTTAAAGGAAATGATGAAGAGGTTAAGAAGATACCTGGATAAGAACAGGTTAGAACTGAATGCGGAAAAGTCCAAGGTTATGGTTTTCAGAAAAGGAGGTGGTAGGGATAAGGAAGGGAAGTGGAAGGGAAAGGTGGTGCCGGCGGTGAAAGAGTTTGTGTACCTGGGCTTCTTGTTTCGGAGGAATGGCGGAGTGGATGGTCACATAAAAGAGAGAGTGAGAAGGGCAAATGTTGTGATGAGGCAGGTGTGGGGGTTGGGAAAGAAGTTATTCGCAGATGATTTTGGAAGGAGAATGAAATTGTTTGACTCACTAGTGATGAGTGTGCTATTGTATGGAGTAGAGGTGTGGGGGTGGAAGGAAAGCGAAGAGGTCAATAGGACACAGGAGAGGTATGTAAAGTGGATACTGGGGCAGGCAAGGAACAGGCCTAATTATATTGTCAGGAGGGAGACGGGAGGAACGAGTGTAGGGATTCTAGTGCGGAGTCGGACGTGTAAATATGAGGAGAAATTTTTGGAAGAGGGGGGAAGTAAGCTGGTTAGGGAGTGTTGGTGGGAGAAGGAGAACAGGAGAGGGGGCGGGACGATGGAGGTTGAAAGAGAAAGGTATTTTAGAACGAATGGACTGCAGATGGATGAAGTGAGAAGGATGCATGAGGAAGGAAGGAAGGTATATGAGTTGGTTAAGAAAAACAGCGTGGAGAGAGAGAAGACAGCAGGGGAAGAGAGAATAAGAGAGACAAGGTTTAATGGGAACTATGTGTGGATTATGCCAAGGGCGAGAGCGCAATATTTGTGTGAGAAAGGAGAGAAAGGAAGTCAGGAGCTGATAGCGAGGATGAGATGTGGGTGCATGGAGGGTTTCAATAGGTTCTGGCTCGCTAGGGAAAAGAGGATGTGTGAACTATGTGGGAAGGGGGAGGCAAGAGTGGAGCACTGGTTGGAGGAGTGCGTAGAGGTGGAAAGGAGTGAGATAAGCATGGAGGTATTGATGCATGAAAGGGGGGACAAAAGGGCAGTAGCATGGGTGAAGGGAGTTTTGGGTAAGATGGAGAAGAAGAGAAGGAAGGAGGAAGAGGAATGGAGAAGGAAAGATTGTAAATAGAGGAGGAAGTAAATATAAGTAAATGTAAATATTGTAAATAGTAGATAAGTATTAGGTAATAGCCGCGGAGGCAAACTTTGGTAATGCGAGACAAAGCAAGAAAGTAGGGACATGCGAGCGAGGCGAGGCGAATCGAAGAAGGCAATGCGATAAGAGCGAGCGGCGTTAGAGATAAGGTGTGGAAGGATGTTAGTTTTAAGGGTTAGTTTTAAGAAAATTCTGTAAAAAAATGGATGTGTAAGCAAGTCAATTTTTTAAGGCCAGCAGGCTAAAGAATAAACGTTTATCTATCTATGAATCTATTAATTTGAAGTGATTTTTAAATTGAATGTTGTTTATGAAGACTCAATCGGATGTTTACATTTGTGTAGCTACTAAGGCGTTCGAATTAAATTAGTTCAAATTTTAACGTTAAAGTATGTAAATTATATAATTTTGAACAGATCCAGAATCGTCTTGTAAAATCAATTACTGTTCAATTTTTAATACTCGAGCTACATTTATATAATAATATATTCACTTTCATTTCCCGATTTTTCCCGGTCGCGAGTCTAGCTCAATTTAGATTTTAGAACAACTTTCATGTTTTTGAAAAATTAATTTTTCGGTTCTAACTTCCGGGACAATCATTTTATTCCTTGAAAGATTTTCTACAATTCTCGTGTTTTATTTATATATATATTTATATATTTTAATATATTTATATTTATTTTTAAGAAATGTATGTCAAAATTATACTATTTTTATTTCTACAAACAATATTTTTCTTCAATAAAATTGTTGCAATAAAAGCGTTTCGAAGAGTTTTTTTTTTAATCTTTCGAGAAATAAAATAAATATATATATACTTTACAAAATTTTCCTTCAATCTCATTTTTTCTAGTTGTTTTCCCTATAGTACAATTTAGGTTTGTATATTTGGACGAAGAAATCCGTTGTATAGTTTGACAAATATTCTTTATAAATCAATATTTTGTACAGAAAATTACCTTGAGTGACCTTTAATTATTATTTTATAAATGTAAAAAAACCAGATATCAATGTTTTATATGAGAAACACAATCCATGAGTGACAGAACGAAATCAGAAACAATAACAATGTCAATTTATTCAGAAACAAGTACTTTGAACAAAATTGACCTTGAGCGAACATTAAATATATAATTTTCAATTTTGACAAAACTCAGGTGTTATTTTCTCACAAAAAAAAAAATAATAATTTGTGGAGGTGCTAAATTATTAAACCAGCTGTGAATTCGATCTCGAGTGTTTCCACTTTGTTTGTATTTATAATTATATGGTGTTCATTTCACGAGCACTTTGCTTTCCGTTAGTAAATGTATTTGGTTCCTCATAGAGAAAGTATTAGTTATTTTTTTTCAATAATAGACAAACCAAAGTCTTCATTTTGTTCAATTTAAAAATAGAAATTTACAAAAAATACAAAATTACAAAATAATACAACAAATTTTCAAATACAAAGACAAATCAGACAAATCAAATTTTGTATTCGAAATGATAATTTTTCGAGCTGGAAAAGCGAAGGGAAAAGTTCTGTCGCACCCTATCCCTTTTCCAGCTTTGTGATTTCTTTACAAAAATTCTGTTCATGCGTCAACTTTGAATTATGTCTATGAAAAAAGTTTTTCTGTTTGAAACAGATGATTCAAATATTATAAATGAGCAGAACTTCCCTACTCTTTAATAAAATGTATTAATATTGTAAGCTCGATTGTAAGTCAATCGATTCGTCTCGAACCAAGGAATCTTTTATATTATTGCATCAACTTTGAATTATGTTGAAGAAAAAAGTTTTACTATAAAAAAAAAGTATTTTCAAATATTATGCATTACCATAGCTTCCGTACACTTCAATAAAATGTAATAATGTTATAGTTCAATCGATTCGAATCGAATCAACGTATCTTTTCTCTTCTTGCATCAACTTTGAATTATGTTTGACTATAAAAACCCGATTTTTAAAATATATAAATTACCATAAATTACCTACTCTTCAATAAAATGTATTATTATTATAGGACAATCGATTCGTCTCGAACCAAGGAATCTTTTATATCTTTGCATCAACTTTGAATTATGCTACTGAAAAAAGTTTTACTATAAAAAACCGATTTTCAAAATATTATTGAGTGCTAAAAAAATGAAATAAATATTTTTAGAAATCCTTTGGTTAGTTTCAAGATATTAGTGAGGAAAATAAGCCCTCCAAATTTCATCAATTTATGTGCAACCGTTTTCTAGTTATCGTGTTCACAAAAAAGTGTGACATCCACGCATCCACACGCACATCCGGACAATTCCTTAGAACATTGTATTAGACATTTTTACATTGAGGAAGGTTTAATTGAATGAATTAAAAATTTTTGGAAAATGTTACCATTACAAAGCTTCTTCTATGAGGAAGCAAAAATAAATAAAACTTGAAAAAGCACCCTTTTAAAGAGCTTTTGAAACTAAACATTTGTTCAGTTTTTTCAAGCACTCCTAATTATCAATAGTCCTACTTTCAAATTTATCTGAAGATATACGGTTTAAGTCGTTCTAAAATAATGATTCAAGTATTAAAAGACATTCATTTCTAATTCTGCAACTTTAAACGATTTTAATTTGTAACTAAATAATTTGAAATGTTTCAATCTAAAATTATCGAACACTTTCAATTAAAAAATGCATGCTTATTTAAATAGCTTTATATGTCAAATTATTCAATATAGTCTACTTTTTCATGTTTGACCTACAAGTATTCAGTTTTAAAGGTTATAAATTACAATTGTGAAAAATAAGTAAAATATTTTAATTAATTTATAGTTTAAACCAAAAACATTTGAATGCAGCTGAAAACATTGAATTTAAAATGCGTCTAATTCAAGATATATTTCGAAAAGAAAACTGAAAGCAGAGGATCGACCCTCAAAAGTAGAGACTAAAGTAAGAAAGTATTTTCACATATTTAACGTTTAAATTTAAACTTTTGTCTTTTTCGCGTTGTAGCAATTTCGCATCCCTGAATTTATTATTTTTAACCTAACTTATAACGAATATTGTGAAAAGCCTGCATTCTGGAAATGAGGAAATTTTAATGTTAAAATTTAAATTATCAAATTGAAGCCTTAAAAATTAAAAAATTTTAAATTAGTGTTTTGTAAATTGTATTAGAATCGTAAAAGAGTATAATTAGTTCGGAATCGAAAGACATACAGCAAAGATATATAATATATTTGCATACAGCTTAGTTATCCGCCCAAAAAGAAATATTTCAAAAATTTCTTGTTTGCAGAGTTTTTAAATTTTCGGAAGTTAAAATTTTTTTACATGCCTATAGGTATGACCTCTCTAGCTCTATAGAGATAAAAAAAGATACCCAATTTTTTCTCATTTTAATAACTTATTTTCTGAGAGATAATTCCTATTAAATTCACCCCCGTTTACAAGTGACCGAAATGCACTAGGGAAAAAATCGCCAAGACCCAGGAATACAAATTAGATATACAGCGAATTAAATTTTTTTTAATTTGATATTTAATGAGATTATCTTTATAACCTGTGATTTCAAAAATTAGCATATAATAATTTTTTCAAAATAAATACTGTAGGAAAAAATCGAAAAGATCCAGGTCTCGAAATTATAATTACAGCAAATTTTCTGTACTTCTAGGGACAATTGCCGAATTATAAAATATCCAAACTAGAATTTCCATAATTATAAAATTCCAGAATTTGCATAATTAAAAAATTGTTTCTTAATAAATATTATTTATTAAAAATGCGATAATAAAATATTTCAATCAAATACATTTTTGTTTAATTTCCAAAGTTTTAAAAAATTGTTTGAACTTAAAATAAAAATAACCATACAAAAATTGTATAAAAAAATTAATGTAAAAACACGCGTGTGCTTCAAACGAAAAAAAAATTTCTCCCTAAATTTTCTTCGATCCAAACATGATCCAAACCAGCTTTGCAGGATTCAAATCAGCACTTATTTATTTCGAAGTTTCTTTTTAATTTTTTTTTTAAATCAATAATTCGATTTTTTTATACCATTAAGCCATTTCCCTTTCAGGGTAGGCGTGACACTACCCGATTCGGGTAGTGTTTCTAGGCGGATAGTTTTCTTGTAGTTATAAATAACTACAAATTTGGGCTCACCACACCCATAATATGCCAACAGCACACAGTATTCTCGAATGGTCACCCATCCAAGTACTAACCGCGCCCAACGCTGCTTAACGTCAGTGATCTGACGAGAACTGATTTTTTCAGCGTGGCATGACATGTAATTTAAAAAAAAATACTATGTACATTTTCAACCAAAATTTTTTATCCAGAAATATATTTTTTTCAATTATTGTTATTTTAAATTCAAAAAAATATTTTTTTTTTAACTTTAAACACTAAAAAAGATTTTTTTTGGTATAAATATTTGATTATTTTAATTAAAAGAATCATTTATCAAAGAAAATTTTTTTCAGCACTGGTTCATAATTTATCTCGAAATTTCTTTTTAGTTTTTTTTTAATGAAAAATTCGATTTTCGAGAAAAAGTTTTTTATAATTTTTTAAAAAGACTATGTACAAAAAATCTATCTCAAGTTTCATTCTTAAATGCAATCAATTTTCGGTTCAGTCTAGTAATAAAAATTAAACTCCAAAGTACAAAGAATTATAATTTAAAAAATCATATCTATCATTCATAGAAGAAGCATGAACGTATCAGAAATTATAATAATATTCAACAATCAAATATAAACATAATTATCTCTTATTATATTACTCTCTACTATTATATATTATATATACTCTCTCTATTACATTACTATCTTAGTGTATTACTCTCACAATTCAGTTTATTTATTACCATCATATCAGTGCTTCTGTCAATATTAATTTTTCCAAATACGTATTTTGGGTCTAGACATTGTGACATTTATTATTATATTCGGAAGTGCGGTGTTTTGTTTATGAAGCGATAAATGTCAAACTTTTCTAACCTTAAAAAATCTTTCAACTGCTTTACCGTAATATTTTACGAATAATGAGAAAACCAGCTCTCGACTTCGTAGTACGGTAAGGGCAGCACCTCGATATGGCAGAAAATGTGATGTCCTATATATACAGGGTGTTTTTTTTAACTTGAGACAACGAAATATCTCAAAAAATACGCATCCTACGGAAAAAATGTCTGGAATAAAAACTTTTTATTTTCGAGGGGGAAAAAAGATTTGCTAAAATTTACCCCACCCCCACCCCCACAGGAGACAGGGGTGGGGGTAACTTTGTAATTTCAAATGGCAACCCCAATTTTTTATCACAGATTCAGATTCTCCTTTACGAAATACGTAAGTTTTATTCGAAAAATTTGTTTCGATTCGCGATAGATGGCGCTGCAATTGCGAAAAATGAAATTGTTGATACTACTTTTAGCTCTACCCAGGAATAACGACGCGGACGTAGTAGTTGTCTATTCCCTTCGGGATGCTTAATTTCGGTGAGCAAAGATACTAAAGTTGTATTTGATTTAAAATGAAGAAGGTAATTCCTTTACTTCAGCGTATATTTCCGTATCTTTATAATAAATCCTACAATCAGAAAGATTTTTTTCCAACTATCTGAAAAGGGGAGAAAAAAAGTATTTAAGTCGTTTTTGGAACATATATCTTGCTTTTTCATTCATAATCAAACCGACCCCTTGACTACCATGTGATTCCCTATCTACTCCTGACCATATTTCAAAACCTCAATCAAAGTTTCAGTCCATTCCCAGGCTACTTTATTGTTTGTATTATTCATGTTTAGATTGTACACCCAACTACCACCTTTATGCGCGAAATTTGTTGTGCGAGTCAAAATCATGCCCAAGTTAAGTAGTGATTCGTCGTATAGTGGAGAGTCCAGTTCTTACGTCAGTCCCACCAAAACTTCTGTTACGGGGGGAGGGGGGGGGCGAGGACAAGGAATGGAAACCGAGAGAGTCGCAATTGGTTGATGTTTTATACTGAGAAGGTCACCAGCCTTCAGCAGCGTTGTATTAGATAGGAGTTCATATGTTTCCATCTGCGCATTCTCGGCCCACCTCTAAACGAGGAACCAATAACTCTTTTTTTTTTAAAATATATATATATATATATATATATATTCATTTCGTCTATTTGGAACATAGTTCTTGAAATATAAATGTAATAGTCGAATTTTTTCACAGAAATTATTTTAGTAAACAAAGATCAAAACGCATTCTGAAATAAAAATCAGATTTTCAGTCAGAATAAATTGTTTGAATTATTATTATATTTTATTGTTTCAATCGCTAGAAATAGTATTGAGAACATAAAAACAATGAAATATTGTGAAAAAACACACCCGAGATGAAAAATAAAGTAAATAAGCAAAGTTTTGATGAGAATGTGCCCGCTTATCGGGCCGATTTTTTCACTGTTAATGTTATTTTTTACGAATAAAACAAAAACTACACATCCTATCAAAAAGTGACTCATGAGAAATGTGTAGATCTTTTTTGAATGCACAATTTTAGTTCAGTCATGATTTGTCGTATCTTGCATAGTTTGACCGTGAAATTGATTTTTTTGATTTTTCATTATTTCTTGTGCAATAAAAATATGAATTTTCGATTTTTCAAGAAAATTCAAAAAGTCGTTATGATAATCTTGTAGGACGTGCGAAAAGAAGCAATTTTCCTATCTTGACTTTTTTTCGTATCGTGCGTTGTTTGGCCGAAAATGTTACTTTTCGCTTTTTTGGGGGGATTTTGAAAATGCTGTAACTCGGACAATTTTCCTTTTATCAAAAAAAGTCGTAAGTATAAATTGTTTAGATTTTCGAGTACTATAAGCGCCCGCACATATAATTTTGAAATTTAGCAAAAAGTGGTCTAACAATTTTTGAAAATGCTCTAACTTTTTGAATTTTCATCCAAAATGGCTGGTTAACGAACTCGATTCCTCTTTTTGCCCCCTGAAACTGTGTGCCAAAGCACAATCTAATCCGATTAGTCTTTCAAAAGTTATCCGATATACAGACGACGACGACAACGACAGACAGACAGACACCGACCTAAAAACCATTTTTTCTGACTCAGGGGGCCTCAAAACGTCGACATTTGATGGAATCCGCGAAAGTCATTTTTCACATAAAACCAATACTTTCTCATTATGATGAGAATGTAAAAATATATGTATTGGAATCTAAGGATAGAGAAAAGGTAAAAGTATAAAAGTAAGGTAAAGCTATATTTCTTTACTCGTTTACCTTTGAAATTTTAAACAGTTTATCTCAGAATTACAATCTCATTACCAAGATTTATATTCTATTCTGTTCAAATTACATCAATTAGTATAAGAAAATATGATGACCTGTTAAAGGTTCTGCTAAACTTTGAAATTTTGCGACATTTACGCGTACTACAATATCGTAACAGATCGGCCAATCGTGACTCGAACGACTTCGTGTGAAAAACCTTTTGGATCTCCACTTCTGCGCACTAGCATAGCCGGTTTTACCTCCAAAAACAACTTTGAAACATTTGTTTACTTTTGTATGTGATGAAGTACACTTATGCTTATGTTTGAAAATGGGCTGAGACGATTATTTTAAATCTGCTCCGAAGAAATTCGTTAAATGGCAAAATATGACAATTTAACAATAGTCGAATAAGTCCCGTTCAATGCGATATAATCAGCGAGACAAATAATTTAAAAAATTTTTAATTTCGAAAATAGTTGTCTATTCGATCACGATGGCGCCAGTTGTCACTGCAGGTCTTACGAGTCTTATGTTTTTTGGGCATAACCTCTAACTAAACTAGGGTACTATATTAGACAGGAAGGACAGGAATATGCAACCGCCATATTGGTTCCTGGACAGTTTGCGGGAAACAATGCGATAAGCATGTTATGTATTTTAGTTAAAATTAAGTTTAGAATATAATAAAAATGGTCCACTGTAGTGCGCCGTTTTGTAAAAATAGAAACGAAAATGGATTTAAACTTTATCGTTTTCCACTAGTACAAAGAGAAAGACTGCCAATATGGATTATAAATTGTAGACGCGACAAATGAAACCGAATTGTAATTCAAAATAATGCGAAGTAAGTACTCATATTTATCAATAAAACAATATAATTTAAATATCTGGGGTCTGAAGCTTATGGTTATATGTCATTAAATTGCCTGTGAGCATTTTTTTTGGTGTGTTAAAGCGAAATAAGATCCACAAGAAAGTAAGGTTAGAAACCCGTTTCTCTACAGCACGACGCACGTTATCCACGCAAATAAAAAAGACGGATTTTGAATTTCGCGGGGAACCAAAATGGCAGCTTGCATATTCCCATCTAATATAGTACCTTAACTAAACTACAAAATGCTCTAAAAGTACAAGTTCAAATTTTCGCTCAGGGAGCATTATTTACAACGTTACAACTAACAATTTAATTTGTAAAACATCAAATTCATAAATAATCCCCGGAAAAGATTTCAGCAAATTTTCGATATCGAAAAAAATAGCGTCGGGCCCGGGGCCCTATTCTTGAGATCGTGCGACAAATATCGCATGCGAGAATTCTCGCATGATCAGATTCGCATGCGAGTTTAAAATGCTATTCTTGAGTACCGTGCGAGATGAGTATGCGAGAATTATCGCATGCGACATACAAGCAGTGTTGCCGCATTTCGAAAAAGCTTTATAGCCAATAGAGAGCATGTTTTAAAGGAAAAAGAAACAAAATTCGCATGCGCTACATACGAATCCATGATCCAATAAATACATGGTCTAGCCACTTGAGGGCCATGTTTCGTCCAAGTCACGCAACCGCTTAATTCCACCATTTTGTTATTATGACCGCGCAGTTTGAGTTTGACGCGTACTCTGTACGACAAACTATTATAGGAAAATGAGTATGTAGGAAGAAATGTTATGAAAATATTGAAATAATGAATTCCAAAAAAACTAGGAATGAGTACTGAATGATGTATATTAGACATAAAGTAAAGAAAAGTTATTATTAAAATAGTTAAAAGATTTGGTGACAAGTTATTAAAGCATCAAATTTAATCTTCAAAATTGGTTTGAAATTTTGTTTTGATAAAAACTGCCTAATTTCATTGGATTAAATATTAATTTAAGTTCTTTTACATTAACAATTATTGAATTAAGTTATACTTACATACTCAAGTTGTTTGAACATAACACGTACAACGTCAAACATAACCTTGCATTTCAGGGATAACACTATATTATTCCTAATCACAACGAATTTTCGCATACGAATTTCCATCTCGAGTAGGTAGCACCCACTCGAGATTTTCGTGCGATAATTGTCGTATGCGACATCAAATGTCGCATGCGAGATGAACTCAAGAATACCATTTTCAATCTCGCACGGCTTCTCGCATGCGGTTGGTATGCAAACGAACTAAATATCGATTCAACTAAATGGCATTT
>CAKNYM010040612.1:0-12014 GCA_932195095.1 Andricus curvator
CTAATTATTACAAATAATAGACTCGTGACTTGTATGGAATTTATAGTCTGTAAATTCGCTTTAAATAAAGTACCTAAATAAAAGGTCGGTGGGAGGGAGTGGGGAGAATAATTTTCCATTAGTTACGAAACTAATACGACATTGAAAGGAAATTTCATTTTAAAGTGTCATTGCTAAGAATGAGTTTTTAAAAATGATATTCGGTGTCCAAAAACTCTCAATAATTAAAATCATTGTTGTTATAAACCGTTTGAAAACCAGATATTAAATTTTCCTATTTTAATCACAGACAGATTTAGTTAGATATTAGTTTATTAATAATAATAATAATAATAATAATAAAATGAATAACAGAATAATAATAAAATAATTAATTTATAATAATTTACTATTAATTTAATTATATTATTAATTATTATTCTAATAATGTTGTATTATTATTATTGTATTATTATATTATTGTTATTATTATCGTTATTAATAATTTAATTATTACAAATAATAAACTGGTGATAATTAGATGACATCTTTGCTGTTTTTTCGAAAGACATCGTTTTTAATTGACCCTCAGTCCGGGACGAAACATAGAAAATCTAACTTTAATTTACTTGCAAATAGATATCTTTTAAAAAATTAATTGTAGAACACAAAACAAAACATTATCGACCCTAATGCCAATAAAAAAATCTTCTTTGCAATAAACTGGTGACTTGTATGGAATATATAGTCTGTAAATTCGCTTTAAATAATCGGCTTTTCCCGACAAGGCTTGAATTCAGAAATTATTCACACTAAAGAACAATAAAAATATTAAAAATGGATTATTTATGTTTTCTAAGTACATCTACGTTAAATGTGATACATATCGAGATCATTTTTTTATTTTCTTTAGAGAAAAAAACTTGCGTTGAATAAATAATTATACTGAAACAAAAATTGAAAAATATACTCCATAAGCTTTCTTAAAAATTTACTGCTGATCATTTCTAAAAAAAAACCTTTAAATCCGTTCACAATTGCGACCTGTAGACTATTTTGAATTGTAAATTCCCGAGCCAGCCCACTGTGCAGCGCGAAAAGTAAACACCAAAGGTTTTATTCTTACTCCGGACTTTGCCTGAGCCTGTCAGGCACTTCGCGATTTGACCAGGCAGAGTCCGAAGTGAAAGTGCTACTTCGGATTTTGCCTGACACCGCTCAGTCAATTCGCGGAGTGACTAGGCAGACTGCGGTGTGCCGGCACATCGGACTTTGCCTGTAACATATACACTATGCAGAGAAGGGCACCAGTCTTCAGCAGATTAGCAAGAAAACAGAAAATGTGTACATTTCTCCGAAGTTTACGCAAATTTCCCAAGTTTCATATGTAACCATCTTCCCATCCCCGGCCTGCCTCAAGGTAAGGCCGTAGCAGGGGGGGGGGGGGGTAACCAGGGTTCGACCCCCCGCTAAAATTCTCGAAACATGTACATAATATACATACACTTACCTGTGTGCCGCTGCAAATCTAATTTGCAATTTAATTTGCAAATCAAATTCTTTGTATTCGGAAAAATAACTCAAAAACAATCGCGTAAAAATGGACTAACTACACGGAGAAAAAAATATGCCTATAATAGTAAGAGCACTAGTCATGCTTTTTTCGTAGGTTTCATTCTTGCTATCTTGGTACAAAATTCATTCATTTTAAGAGGGAATCCCTTTATCCTAAAAAAGTACAAAGCTTCATGCTTTTAAAGCCGTTATCCGGTAGGCGTGGCCTAATATCTCTTTTGTAAGAGTACTCATACTCTAATAGGATGAGTTTTCTTACAACCGTAGCAAGGCGAAGTTCGAGCTATTTTCGCAAGGCACAACTGCTCTAAGGGCATGTGACTCCAGCAATAACGGCATGCGCTTGATTCTTTTATGGTATAGGACATTTAATGCTAAAAATGCCTAACCTGATGCCAATATTGGTAGAAATTCATACCAATTTCGCACATGAAGTTCCATGCTGTAATATTAAGAGCTCAGCCTACTATAACAGTGTGGTTTTTTTCTCCGTGTAGATGGTAAATTTATATTTTATTTTTCGTGAGTTAAAGATTCGACTTCTTTCTTGCACGGAAAGTGTCAAACTGACATTCGAGAGAGCCCTTTGTCAATCGGCTACGCAGTTTTTATTTGGTTTCATTTCCTTGAGCTTGGGTGACCGTTGAAAACATGAAAATTCTTCCTTTCAAATCTAAAATACAGTTTCTTAAAAATATTAACATTCATTATATTATAAAGAAAATAAACAAAGAAAAAGACAGAAGAAAGAAAATAGAAAACTATAGATTACAATTACAAATTAGAATTCACAAAAAAATGAATCACGGTTTTTCACCGAAGCAATTCAACCCTCAAGAAAACAATACAAATTTATACAACACAGTTAAAACCTCAACCAAACCGTTCAATCCTCAGCCCACAAAGATGAATCTTCAACACAGTAATTGAACCTTTTAGAAAATAGTCCTTTGAAATCTAAAATTGAGTTTCTTCAAAATATTAGAGTTCATTATTGCATTTCTTCTAAAAATTAATAGTAATTGAATCAAAGTACTTATCACTGGAAAAGCTGTCCTGATGTAAATCATTGAAATTCAGGCATTTTTAATTTTATATCATAAAACCATTTCATAATTGCAAATTCTACAAATTAAAAACTCTTCAATTTTAAAGATAATTACAAAAATTCTTAAACTTGAATGATTTTGATGATCAAAATTGTAGAATTTTTTATTGTATAACTCAAAATTTGCCTAACTTTTAGGAAGTGTCTATGTGTACCGAAATTTCGGTACAAATATGGGTGTGTCTACACAAAAATTCGGTTATTCGTACCGAAATTTCAGTACAAATAGCCCCTCTTCCAGCTCTCAATATTCGTACCGACAAAATCCGGCTATTTGTACCGACATTTCGGTACACGTAGCCACGGTCTCATTTTTAAATTTATATTATCAGAATTGAAAACTCTTTAATTGTGAAGATTTACAATTCAATGTTCTACCATTTTCATGAGTAACAATTAAAAACTCTTGAATTTTAGAGATTTATGTATGAATAAAAATTCTTAAATCTAGATGATTTTGGAAATCAGAAGCCAAGTTTTCAATTCCAAACCTTCCAAATTGAAAAAATTTCGAATATAAATGATCAAAATTAGACATTTTTAACTGTATATTGTCAAAATTAAAAGCTCTTCAATTCGAGCTTCAATTATTGAGATTTACAATTTAAAGTTCTGCAATTTTGAAGAGTTACGTAATTTGGAACCCTTTTTTAATAGTTCAATTTTTAATATTTACAATTTAAAATTCTTTAGTTTTAAAACATGAAAATATTTCAATTTTGATGATTTTCACGATTTTGGATATCAAAAGTCAAGTTTTCTATTCTAGATATTGCAAATTGACGAAATTTTGCATGATGTGAAGCATGTAAATTACTAAATTTTAATTTATAAAACTTAAAGCTAGCAATATTTTTAATTGTGAATTTCCAAATGAAAAATTCTTCAATTTTAAAGATTTAAAATTCAATGCTCTATAATTTTGAAGACTGACAATTGAAAAAATTTGCATTAAAGATGTAAAAATGAAAATTCCTAATTTTTGACGATTTTGATGATTTTGGAAAACAAACGTCAAGTTTTAATTCTCAATCTTCAAAACTGAAAAAAATGCAAATTTAAGGCATCAAAATTACAGAATCAAAGTTGCAGAATTTTTTATTGTAAATCTCAAAACTTGGGTAAATTTTAATAGAAAATTCTCAAAATTAAAAAATCTTCAATTTTAAAGATTTGCAATTTAAAGTTTTGCTATAAATTGTTGAAAATATAGATCATATCTAAGAAAAGTGGAGTAACGATATGTCTAGAAAATCTCGCAATAATTGTTGTTGAAAACCTGATTGGCTTTTCATTACTTTAAGTTGTTTTATATCTCAAATTTAAAATTTTGAATATTGACTCTACAAATAATCCCTTTTGTTAGGAAAAATCATAGAAAACTTTATGCGAATTGAGAAAAATTTGGCATTTTTAATATATTCGTTCTGTAAAATTTAAGCTTTTGAATTATCTAATAAATTATTGTAAACATTATTATTGTTTTATGTTAGTGCTTTTCACTTCAAGTTAGTATGAAAAAAATCGGGAATTTTCGAAGAAAACTTGAAATATCTAAAAAAGTTTAGATTGTATTAACTTCTTGAAACGGAAATTAGCATTTTTAAACAAAAATCGTTAGATTTTGGATTTTTTAAATTTTTCAACAATTTTAGGTCACGTTGTTGTTCTGATTTAAAAATTGGTATTTCAAAAAAACTCATTATATTTCGAAAAAGACTTAGAAACTTTTAACAGTTTTTGATTAAGTCAGTATTTTTCGTCAGAAATTAGTATTTTTAATTTGAAAAAAAAATTATATCTCAAAAAATATTCACAGAGTCTTTCAACAATTTGGAATTATTTTGGTGTCTTTCTTCGGAAATTGGAATTTTAATTAACAAAAATTATATTCCAAAGAAGATTTACAACATTTAACAATTTTAGGATACTTCAGCGTTTTGCACAAAAAATTAATATTTTAAAACAAAAATCATTATAATTTGAACCAGATTCAGAATCTTTTAACAATTTAGGATTATGTTAGTAATTTTCGTCGGAAATTGGTATTTTTAATAACAAAAAGTAGATTTCAAACAAGATTCACAACTTTTAACAATTTTAGATTACGTCAACGTTTCACACCAAAAATTTATATTTTAAAACAAAAATCATCATAATTTGAACAAGATCAAGAATCTTTTAACAATGCTGGATTATGCTAGTGTTTTTCGTCGGAAATTGGTATTTAAATTTTTTTTTCTAAATCAGATATATTATGGAAGATTTACATATTTTAACAATTTTAGGTAATGTTATCGTTTTACACCAAACATTGGAATTTTAAAACCAAAATCATTATACTTTGAACAAGGTTTAAAAATTTGAACAGTTTCAGGTTATATTAACATTTTTCACAAGAAATCGGTTATTTTAAACAAAAATCATTAGATTTCGAAGAATATTTATAATTTTAAACAATTTTCTGTTATGTTATGTTAATGTTTTCCGTTAAAAACTGGTATTATATATGAAATATTATATTTAAAAGTAGATTCACAACTTTTAAACAATAAGTGTAGGTTATTTTAAAATTTCAAGCCAAGAATCGGTATTTTGGGTAAAATCATTAGATTTCGAAGAAAATTTAAAAAGTGCGTACAATTGTTTACAAGGGATATAGATTTCACAGAAGATTTACCATTTTTGAACTATTTTTTTTAATTTTATGCTACTGTTTTTTGTCGGAAATTGGTATTTTTAATTTTTTTTTAATCATAAGATTTTTTAGATTCAAAAATTGTATACAATTTTTGTTTTCTAGCATTTCATACAGGAAATTGGTAATTTAAAAAAATATTTAGATTTCAAAGAAAATCAAAAATGTTTAAAGAATTTTGAGTTATGCTCGCATTTTTCACCGGAAACGGATATTTTCAAAGAAGATTTATAACTTTTCAACAATATTAGGTTATGTTAACATTTTTCACCTCGAATCAGTTATTAAAAAAAACTATGGGTTTAAAAGGAAATGCTTGCCGACCATCTTATACTAGATCAGATTTACATATTATTAGACAATTTCTAATAATATGTCTATCTAATCTGGTTTAAGTGAACAAATACCACACTTCTTTTTGATAGGGTTGTGGAAGGGCTAACCATTCTAGAACACTAATAGAAAGGGCCCCGACTAATTTTCCCCACTACAGACCGATTAGAAATAGGGAAAACATGTCAGCACCCCGCTATAATCCTTTCGAAATGTCTGCACGGGCCATAGAGAGTTTTTGCATTACAAATCTTATTGAAATTGCACGCTTACTCGCTTAATTCAATCGCTCATAATGGTGGCATTAATTTCCAATCGTATTCTCGAATTCGTGCGCGAGGCATTAAGCCGCGCCATTCGGGTTAATTGCAAATATAATTAGTGGCTCAAGTCATAGGAAGGTTCCTGCTGTTGAGTAATCGATGAGTTCTCACGATCCTGATTGTCTTCAAAGTGGATCGCGCACAAAAGTAGCGAAACTCGTTGCTGTAATTAAATCTCTCTTAATGAAGTTCGAATTACAAAAAGCTTTCACAAATTCAATTTTAAATTGTCAGTAAATGATGTCTTTCATTTACTTTTTGGTGACTCAATGTTCCAGCGAATAATTAAATATTCTTTAAACAGGAAAATCTCAACGTAACTTGAATAATGATTTCTTCATTGGCATTTATTTGACTGAAATAAATATTTATTTTTTTGAACGAACATATTATGATGTTATGTTATGATATTATGTTGTTGTTCCAAAAATCATATCTCTGAAAAAATAGTTTTTCTATGATTTTACAAAGCAAAATAATATAAATGGTGATGTAATTTTAAATAGAAAACATTATTTTTATTGAAAAAGTTTGACAACTTACGAAAAACATTTATTTTCACAATGCTTTTTGCAATTGAATTTGATCTTACTATCGGGTCTTACCAATTTTTGAAAGAGGGGTGAATTTCAATAAATTATGGGCTATTATTCCGGGTAAAACATTCTCTACAACTCTACTGTTTCCTGTGTAAGAGTTAATTTTATTATGGCTGAAATCGTTAAAACAATTTATTAAAAAGAAAACAATTTTTAAACAAATAACTATATTGGAAGATTATTGACTTATTTTAAAAATTGGAAACACTAGAGTTGTAGAAAATATTTTCCTGGAAATACAAGCCATAATTTATTAAAATTCATCCATATTTTTAAAATTGGTAAGAAACGACAGTAAGAAAAAATTCAATTACAAAAATTCTTGTTGAAATAATTATTTTTCGTAAGTTTCAAAACAATCTTTATAACAAGAATGTTTTTTTTCATAAGAGATGACTGATAATATCATTTAATTTCTTAAAATCATAAACATCTTTTTTCCAGGAACCTGATTTTTAAAATGACAACTACCCTAATGCAAGAAAATTCCATGGAATTCAAGAGAATTCTATTCTATTTATTAGAATTAAATTGAGTTTAAGGTTAATTCAAATAAATTTAGAATGGTTTCAATTTAGTTATGATATTCAACTGTATTCAAATTAAATGAATTCAACGAATTGCAAAGATGCATACTATCCTATTATTGAATTCTGGAGCTTTTTTTGAATTTCATAGAATATAAAAAAATGAAGGGAATTGAATTGAATTAAAGAAAAGTTTACTGAATTCTAGTTTTCAGATATTTCACTGTCAATAAATTAAACCAAATTCATCAGAAGCCCATCTTTTCAATTGATTGCGAGAAATTTCAATTTAATAAATGAAAATCCCGATTAATTTACTTTAAATAAACTTAATTCCAATTCCAGATAAATTCAAGATAAATTCCACTGAACTTAATCAACTCAACTTAATCCAATTTAATTCAAGAATTGACCATTTTTATTATTATTATTGATAATAAACTTAATTTCATATTTAAGAAATCTTCTACTGAAATTCAAAGATTTGGACGCATTTCACAAAAATTCAATTGATTTTCAGGGAATTGAGTTGAACACAAAAAGTCCATTTAATGCAAATGAATTAGGAAAAGTCCCAAACGATTGGAGAAAAGCGATTATCGTACCAATATACAAAAGAAAGGGAGACAAAAGCAACTGCAGGAATTACAGAGGTATCAGCCTACTAAGTACCGTAAGTAAAATATACTCAAAAATACTTATTCGTAGGGTAATGGAAATCACAGAAGAAAAAATATGGGAAGTCCAAAGTGGATTTATGCCAGGAAGATCATGTACAGATCAGATATTTAGCCTAAGACAGATCACAGAAAAAAGCTTGAGAGTAGGAAAGAAAGTTTTCTGTGCATTTATTGATCTAGAAAAAGCATTTGACACGGTAAATAGAAGTAAACTTTGGGAAGTTCTTAAAGATTACGGAGTAAATGGAGGGCTCCTGCAAGCAATAAAAACAATATACACAGGTAGTAAAGCGAGCGTAAGGGTAAACGGGAAACTGAGTGACTGGTTCGAAATTACACAAGGCGTGAAACAAGGATGCGTTATGTCCTCGTGGCTATTTATCATATTCATGGATAAGTGTCTAAGAACTGCACTCTTCGACGAAGAAGGTGTAGATCTCCAAACAGTTAAGGAATGTGGTATCCTCAAAGAATGTGGTACAGGAGAGACACTAGTTGACACATGTGAAAGAAATCAGTTAAGATGGTTCGGACATCTTGAAAGAATGAAAGATGAACGACTGACCAAACAAGTGTATAAAGGTAAAGTAAATGGTAGAATGCCCAGAGGTAGACCGCCGAAAGAATGGTTAGAATCGGTAAATGAGACATTAATCCGAAGAGACGTAAGAAGCCATAGAAACACAAGAGCTTGCATGAAAAAATGCATGGACGTGAAGGAAGCTAGAGTAGTATGCCAGGCCAGAAAAGTGTGGCGACAAATAGTTTGTAAACAGAGTGACAATAGAATGAATGAAGCCTGAAACAAAGACCTTGGATTCTATTGGGCCCAAGTGGGGAACCATACATAACAATTTTGTGAGGCTCTTCACTTGGGGTGATCGCTAGAGAGATTGATCAGCAACCTGGGTCGGAGCAGTGTTGCGGAATAAACGTGTGATTTGAATAAATGACACGAGAATTCCAGATCAATCTAAAACATATATACCTAACACCTATATGCCTATCTACTTTACACCTATATACCTATCTAACTTGTACCTATATACTCTATACCAATACACCCATATACCCAATACTATTTTCCAACCGAGCAAGTCACGCCTACCCCGAAAGGGAAATGGCTTAATTGTATAATAATAATAATAATTGAGCAAAATTAAATGGAATTAAGTTTAACTCACCAAAAATCCACTTGATGCAGGTCAATTCAAGAAAAGTCCATTGAATCAAATTGAATTCAAGAAAAGGTTATTCAATTCAACTTACGTCAATTCAAGTATATTTAACTAAATATTGACCCTAACTGAATTTAAGAGAAATAGGCGGATTTACGAAAATTTAATTGAATACCCGGGACTTAGGTTAACCTCACGAATGCCCACTTAGTGCAATGCAATCGAACGAAATTGATATTGGCTCATGAAAAATCAATTTGTTGCAATTGAATTAAAGAAAAGTCTATTCAAATCAATAGAATTCAAGTAACTTCCAAATAATTTCAACTAAATTAAAAAGAATTTAATGAATTTCATGAAAATTCAAGCTAATTCCGCGGAATGGAGGTCAATTCCCAAAAATTTTATTAAATCTAATTGAATGTAAGAAAAGCCCAGTAAATCCAATTAAATCCGAAAAAAGTTGATTTAATCCAATTGAATTCAAAACATGTCCATATAACTAAACTGAATTAAACCTAATTTTACGTTTATAAATTCTTTGAAATAAAATTAATGTAGATAACATATTGAATTCAACAGGAAACACTTTAACTTCTTAAGATTTCAAGCCAGAATATATTGCATTTTCAACAAAATAGTTGAATTTTCAACCAAAAAAGATTTTCTACCCAAAGAGATGAATTTTCAGCACAAAAAGACGCATTTGCAAAAAAAAATAGTTTTTCACGAAATAGTTTAACATTAACAACCAAATAGATTAACTTTTCAGTAAAAGAGACAAGTTTTCCAAAAAATACTTGAAGATTTAACCAAATAGTAAAATTTTTAAGCCAAAAAGACGAATTCTTTCGAAAACAGTTGAATTTTTAACAAAAGTTACTTTTCAACCAAGTAAGATAAATTTTCAATTAAGAAAGATGATCTGTCTGCCATAAAAATGAATTTTCAATCCAAAAGGATCAATTTTTAACAACATTATTTTTGACAAAAAATTATGATTTTAACAAAATAGTTCAATTTTCAAAAAATAATTAGATTTTTAACAAAACAGTTGATTGCTAACCAAAAAGTTTAATTTTCAGCATACATAGATGCATTTTCAATCAAATGATCGAATTTTTAAACAAAAAAGTTAAAATTCAATCAAATATTTGAATTTTCAAGACAAAGACAAACTTTGTTAGAAGACAGTTGAATTTCCATTAAAAAATTTAATTTTCAAACAAGAAAGATGACTTTTCTACCATAAAAGATGAATTTTCAACAAAAGAGTAAAGTTTTTAAAGCTAAAAAGCGGACTTTCAAATCGAAAAAATTGAATTTTTAACAAAACAACCAAAAAATTTGACTTTCAACAAACAAGACTAATTTTCTACCCAAAAAGATGAATTTTCAACAAATTATTTTAATTTTCTACCAAATAGTTCAATTTTCAATCGAAAAGTTGAATTTTCAACAAACAAGAGTAATTTTTTACCCTAAAAGAAGACTTTTCAACAACGTAGAATGAATTCTGTACCAAATAGTTGAATTTTTAACTCTTACAATATACTGGATAAAGTTTCGGCCAAAAATAAAACAGTTAAATTTTCAGATAAAAACTCTCATAAACAAATAACTTTAAACAAAAAAAATTACTTTTCAACTAAATTGTCAAATTTTCAACCAAAAAGATGAATTTTCAACTGAAAAGAATAATGCTCCATCAAAAAAGACAAATTTCCAACTTATCCAATATACAGATGGAATAATTAGATTTTCGGATGAAAAAAAAAAAAATTTCAACAACAAAAAAATGAATTTTCAACAAAGTTGTTAAATTTTCAACTAAAGAGATGAATTTTCGAGCAACAAGAATAATTTTATACCAAAAAATACGAATTTTGAACAAAATATATGAATTTTCAACAACATTATTTAATTTTAAGTCCAAAAAGGCGAATTATCTACAACAAAGTTGAATTTTTAACAAAAAATGTTATCAACCAAATAGTTTAATTTTCTACTGAAGTATTCAATTTTTAAGCCAAAAGATGAATTTTCTACAGAACTGTAGAATTTTTAACATAAAAATTCATTTAAAAGCAAATAGTTGAATTTTCAACTATACGAGTAAGTATGAATCCTTAGGATACAGGATACAGTTTTAACCAAAAAGATTAAATTTCTGCATAGAAAGACGAATTTTCAACCAAAAAGTTGAACTTCAAAATAAAGAAGGTAATTTTTTACCCAAATAGTTAAATTTTTGACTGAAAAATATCGACTTTTAACCAAAAATGGAATAGTTTAATTGACAGTTTGAAAAATTCATTTTTAACCAAACATGAAACGAGTTTTCATCAAAATAGTAAAATTTTCAACCAAAGAAATGAACCTTCAACTAAAAAAATAAATTTTTAACAAAGTAGTTAAATTGTTGATAAAAAAGATGACCTTTTATCAATATAGTTTCATTTTCAATAAAATAATTACATTTTCAACCAAATAATAGAACTTTTAAACAAACGAGATGAATTCCGAAACAAAAATGCAATAGTAGCCTTTTCAATAAAAAAATAAATAAATTTTACCCAAAAATATATTTTTTAATTAAAATTGAAAAGAATTTCATTTTCTCATGAATAATTTTTGCTAAATAAGCAGGAAAAATATTCATAATTAAAAAAAAATCTGCCCGCTTCGCGGGCACATTCTCATCGCGCGCTTCGCGCGCGGCTCGCTTCGCTCGCAAGTTTGAGCGCGCCTAGGGCGCGCAACTGTTGGATCTCGCGCTTCGCGCTCGATCATATATTTATCTCGCGCTTCGCGCTCGATTATGTATTCACCTCGCGCTACGCGCTCGGGCGTATCTACATCGCGCTTTACGCTCGGTTGTTCTAGATTTTTCAACTTCGTGTTCGACTTCGATGAAAAGAAAAAGTTTGTTTGCAAATATTATAAAATTATCAAAACCTCTACATATTAAGTGATTGTTAAATTTGTTTTTATTTTAGACTGAAAAGGAACTT
>CAKNYM010040613.1:8535-18602 GCA_932195095.1 Andricus curvator
TCCTATCCTATCCTATCCTATCCTATCCTATCCTATCCTATCCTATCATATCCTATCCTATCCTATCCTATCCTATCTATCGTATCCTATCTTATCCGAGCCTATCTTATCGTCCACCTCCCCCACCTCCCTAACCACTTTTCCCTTGCAAAATCTAGACACTTTCCCCCTCCCCTCATACTTCCCCTCACTGCCCCTTCCTTCCTATTACCCCCCTCTCTTACCTCTACCCCTTCCCTTATTCTCGTCTTCTCTTTTCAATCAACTGAAAAGTTGACAAAATGTTCGAAAAAGAAAAAAGCGCAACTTTGTAGCATTGATCCAAGAGAAGATAGTTATAAAAAATAATAAATTTTTTAAACAAATATTTTGTTAACTTGCATTAATTATTACCACCCTCTAACTGAAAAGTTGACGAAAAGTGGAAAATTTGTGAAAAAACTGCAAGTTACTAACATTATTCTGACAGAATATTGTCACAAATAATAATAAATTGTTTAAACAAATACTTTGTTAATTTGCATTAATTATTGCCACCCTCTAACTTAAAAGTTGACGAAGAGTGGAAAATTTAAGAAAAAACTGCAACTTTCTATCATTCTTCTAAGAGAATATTGTTATAAATAATAATGATCTTTTTAAACAATTATTTTCGTTAATTTTAATTAATTATTTTATCGCTTTATCTAAAGAATTAAAAAAAGGCTTGAAATTTCAGAAAAACTCGAAACTTTGCAGCATTAATCTAAGAAAATATTATTATAAACAATAATAAATTGTTCAAACAAATAGATTGTTAATTCAAATTAATTAATTATTACCACCCTCTTATTAAAAAGTTGACGAAAAGTGGAAAATTTAATAAAAAAACTGCAACTTTCTATCATTCTTCTAAGAGAATATTGTTATAAATAATAATGATCTTTTTAAACAATTATTTTTTTTAATTTTAATTAATTATTTTATCGCTTTATCTAAAAAATTTAAAGAAAAGGCCTGAAATTTCAGGAAAACTCGAAACTTTGCAGCATTAATCTAAGAGATTATAGTTATAATTAACAATAAATTGTTTAAACAAATACTTTGTTAACTTGCATTAATTATTAATATTTTCCAACTGAAAAATTGAGCGAAAGATGAAAATTTAAGGTAAAACTGCAACTTTCTAACATTCTATAAGGAATATTGTTATAAAGAATGAGAAATTGTTTAAACAAATACTTTGTTAACTTGAATTAATTATTACCTCCCTCTAACTGAAAAGTTGACAAAATGTTAAAAATTTCAGAAAAAACTTCAACTTTCTAACATTATTCTAAGAGAATATTATTATAAATAATAATGATCTCTTTAAATAATTATTTTTGTTAATTTTCATTCATTATTTCATCGCTTCGTCTAAAAAATTGAAAAAAAGGCTTGAAATTTCAGAAGCACTCGAAACTTTGCAGCATTAATCTAAGAGAAGATAGTTAGAAATCAACAATAAATTGTTTAAACAAATACTTTGTTAACTTGCATTAATTATTACTATTCTCTAACTGAAAAATTGACATAAAGTTGGAAATTTAAGGAAAAACTGCAACTTTCTAACAATATTCTATAAGGAATATTGTAATAAACAATAATAAATTGTTTAAATAAATACTTTGTTAAATGGCATTGATTATTACTCTAATTTTACTGGAAAGTTGACAGAAATATGAAAATTTGAGAAAAAACTGCAGCTTTCTAACATTATTCTATAAGAAATATTTTTATAAACAATAGTAAATTGTATAACGAATACTTCGTTTAACTGGCATTGATTATTAATACAATTTTACAGAAAAGTTGACAAAAAGTTAAAAATTTGAGAAAAAACTGCAACTTTCTAACATTATTCTAAGAGAATATTGTTACAAACAATAATAAATTGTTTAAACAAATAATTTTTTCACTCGCATTAATTATGACCACCCTTTAACTGAAAAGTTGTCACAAAGTTAAAAATTTGAGAAAAAACTGCAACTTTCTAACATTATTCTAACAAAAAATATTGTTACAAACAATAATAAATTGTTTAAACAAGTAATTTGTTTACTCGCATTAATTATTACCACCCTCTAACTGAAAAGTTGACGAAAAGTGGAAAATTTAAGAAAAAACTGCAACTTTCTAACATTATTCTAAGAGAATATTGTTATAAACAATAATAAATTGTTTAAACAAATATGTTGGTAAATTGCATTAATTTTAACTACCCTCTAACTGAAAAGTTGACGAAAAGTGGAAAATTTAAGAAAAAACTGCAACTTTCTAACATTATTCTGAGAGAATATGGTTACAAACGATAATAAATTGTTTAAACAAATACTTTGTTAATTTGTATTAATGATTACTATTCTCTAACTGAAAAATTGACAAAAAGTTGAAAATTTATGGAAAAACTGCAACTTTCTAACATTATTCTATAAGGAATATTGTTATAAACAATAACAAATTGTTTAAACAAATACTTCCTTAAGTGGCATTGATAATTACTATAATTTTACTGGAAAGTTGACAAAAAGTTAAAAATTTAAAAAAAAACTGCAACTTTCTAACATTATTCTATAAGGAATATTGTTATAAACAATAGTAAATTGTTTAAACGAATACTTCGTTAACTGGCATTGATTATTACTACAATTTTACTGAAAAGTTGACAAAAAGTTAAAAATTTGAGAAAAAACTGCAACTTTCTAACATTATTCTAAGAGAATATTGTTACAAACAATAATAAATTGTTTAAACAAATACTTTGTTCACTCGCATTAATTATGACCACCCTTTAACTGAAAAGTTGTCACAAAGTTAAAAATTTGAGAAAAAACTGCGACTTTCTAACATTATTCTAAGCGAATATTTTTCTAAATAATAATTATCTCTTTTAACAATTATTATTGTTGTTAATTTTAATTAATGATTTCATCGCTTTATCTGAAAAATTAAAAAACAGGCTTGAAATTTCAGGAAAATTCGAAACTTTGCAGCATTAATCTAAGAGAATATTGTTGTAAACAATAATAAATTGTTTAAACAAATACTTTTTTCAACTCGCATTAATTATTACTATTCTCTAACTGAAAAATTGACAAAAAGTTGACAATTTAAGAAAAAACTGCAACTTTCTAACATTATTCTTGGAGAATATTGCTATAAATAATAATAATTTTTTTAACAATTATTTTTGGTAATTTTAATTAATTATTTCAACACTTTATCTGGAAAATTTAAAAAAGGTTGGAAATTTCAGGAAAAACCGCAACTTTGTAACATTAATTTAAGAGAAGTTAACTTTTAAAAATTATTATCTCACTTTAAAGAAGTAGCTGAAAAAAGTTAAATTTTTTTAGAAAAAACCGCAACTTTTCAGGATAATTCTAAGAAAATATTGTTATAAATATTAATGAACTGCTTGGAGATTTTTTTTTTTACATTATTTATTATTTATTTGCGCTCAAAAAAGGTGGAAATTTCAGAACCAAACCGCAATTGTTCATTAAATTTTGAGAGAATATTGTTATAAATAATAATAAATTGTTTGAAAAATTATTTTTGTGAACTTTAATTAATTACTTTCTCGCACTGACTATAAAGTTGAAAATATTTTGGAAAATTCAGAAAAACTACGACATAATACCACTATTTAAAGAGAATATTGCTATAAACAATAATTCATTGTTAAAACAATTATTTTTGTTATATTTAATGATTTCCTCGCTCTCACTGAAAAGGTAAAAAAAGGTTGGAAAGTTAATTAAAAACCGCAATAGTTTAGCATAATTCTAAGAGAATATTCTTATGAATAATAATAAATGGAATTAACAATTATTTTTGTTAACTTATATTAATTTTATCATTAATCATTATTAATAATACTTATTATCATTTATTATTAATATTTATTGCTTATTTAATTGCTATAAACAATAATAAATTAACCAAACAGTTGCATTTTTATTCAAAAAGGATACATTTTTAACCAAGGAAATTAATTTTCTAATAAAAAAAGAGGAATTTTTAACAAAACACGAATTTTCAACCAAATTGTTGAACTTTCAACTGAAATATAAATTTTTTAACAAGAGTTAAATTTTCAACAAAAAACCAAAATGAATAAAATATTTGAATTTTCAATTTAAAAAAATTTTAACAAGAGTAAAATTTGTAACAAAAAGATAAATTTTCAACAAAAGTGATAAATCTTCAACTATGACAAGGAATTTTTAAAATTAGTTCAACTTTCAAACAAGTAGTTGAATTTTAAATTTAAAACAATGAATTTTTAATCAAATAGTTAAAGTTTCCAAAAAAAAGATTAATTTTCAACAAAATTAATTAATTTTGAATCCTAAAAGACCTACAAAACGGTTGAATTTTTAAACCGAAGATACGATTTTTTAACTAAATAGTTTATTTTCTACAAAATAGTCAAATTTTCATAAAAAGCTTAATTTTTAAACAAATAGTTGATTATTGACCCAAAAACATGAATTTTCAACTAAAAAATAAAAATAAAAATTTTAACAAGTGTTAAATTTGCAACCAAAAACCAAAATGAATCAAAATTTTTGAATTTTCAACCAAAAAAACTTAACTTAATTTTTAACCAGATAGTTAAATTTTCGAAAAAAGATAAGTTTCAAACCAAAAAAATGATGAATTTTGAAGCCAAAAAGACCTAAGAAACTTTTGAATTTTCAACCCGAAGATATGATTATTTAATTAAAAATTTTGTTTTCCACCAAGTAGTTAAACTTTCATAAATAGGTTTAATTTTTAAGCCAATAGTTCATTCATTATAAAAAATATGAATTTTCAACAATAAAGTTAATTTTCAATCAAATAGTTTAATTTTCTACCGCATTCTTGAATTTTGCATTTTTAACCAAGGAGATTAATTTTCTCTCAAAAAAGAATAATTTTGAACGAAATATATGAATTGTGAATCAAATTCATTAATTTTCAACTAACCAAATTTTTTTTACAAGAGTTAACTTTGTACCCAAAAACAAAAATTAACCAAAGTTTGAAATTTTTACTTAAAAAAAAATTAACAAGAGTTAAATTTGCAACCAAAAAGATGAATTTTTCAACAAAAATGATAAATCTCTAACTATGACAAAGAATTTTCAGCAAATTAGTTTAACATTCAACCAAGTAGTTGAATTTCAAACCAAAAAATTATAATTTTTAACCAGATAGTTGAATTTTCAAAAAAAAAGATGAATTTTCACCAAAATTGATTAATTTTGAAGCAAAAAAATCTGAAAAACAGTTGCATTTTCAGCCCGAAGATATGATTGTTTAATTAAAAAGTTTATTTTCCACCAAGTAGTTAAACTTTCATAAATAAGTTTAATTTTTAAACAAATAGTTGATTTTTTATAAAAAATATAAATTTTCAACAATGAAGTTAATGAATTTTTCATTTTTAACCAAGAAGATTAATTTTCTACCAAAAAAGATGAATTTTGAACAAAATACATAAATTGTTAACTAGAAAAGATCAATTTTCAATTAAAAATATCAAATTTTCATCAAAAAATGGAATAGTTGTGTTTTTAGTTAAACAGATTAATTCTCAAAGAAAGAAAAGTGAATTTTGAACAAAATAGTAAAATTTGCAACCCGATATTATTTTTTAACAAAAATAATAAATCTTCAAACATGAAAAAGATTTTTTAACAAAACAGTGGAATTTAAAAAAGAAACTTTTCAATAAAATAATCGGGTTTTCAACAAAATAATTAAATTTTCAACCAAGTAGTATACTTTTTAACTAAACGAGATAAATTTGAAAACAAAAAATATAATAGTAGACTTTCCATCAAAAAATAGTACTATCCTGAAGTTTGCTATAGCTATGGATTTCAAAACTTTGCAACTAATTATAAACAAAGTAAGCCTCCGATTCAAAAACCAAAAACACTTTTGGATTTGTCTCTAAATTATTTAGGTTTAAAAATTTTGTTTTGAAATTTTTAAAATAAAAATATTATTATTTATGTTCTGGAATTGTTATAAACAAACTAAACGTATTATCGAAAAACGAAAAACTCCTCTGGACTCGTTTCCCAAATATCTGAGTGCGCCTTTTTTTCAAACTATTTTTTCAACAATTCAATCATTTGTTAATAATTTTAAATTTTGCAAAGCATGATAAAGAAATTGAGTCTGTTCAAAAAATGGAAAACACCTTTGAACTCGTCTAGGAAATATCTAGGTGAGTTTTTTCAAAATCATTTTTTGAACAATTTTATTATTTTTCAACAATTTTATTATTTTCCAACGTTCTGCAATTGTTATAAAGAAATTAAGCGTCCGATCGAAAAACATAAAACACCCTTTTGCCTCTGCAATATTTAAATGGACTTTTTTTTAAATAATGTTATTAATAATTTTTCTACCTCATTTGACATACGTACATTTAAATCTTTTGTTATTAATTATAAACAAACTAAGCGCCCAATCAGAAAAGTGAAAACACTTTTAGATTCGTTTTGGAAATATTTAAGTTCGCATTTTTTTTAACAATCCCTGGTGGAAAAATTTTTTACAAGAAAGTACAGCATTTCTACAACTGTAATTTTTTGTTAAAATTTGTCGTTTTTTGTAAAAAAAATGTACAAAATTTAACAATGAAATACAGTTAAATACAAATAGCTAATTTTTTTCTTGTAATTTTTTTGTAGAAAAGTACAAAATTCACAATAAAGAATAAGTTTCTACAATTCAAAAATTTTTATAATTTTTTAATAATATATTTTTTTTTTGCTTTGTTGTCAAAATCTACAAGGTATTACAGAAAACTACAGGATTTCACATTTTTTTAATTTGGGTATTTGACGTGATAAAAACATTTTAAAAAATAATACACTTTTACCAAGAATTTTTGCTATTATATAATAAATCACATTGAACTGTAATTCCATTATTGAAAACTGAACAATAATTGATTTTACAGGACGATTCTGAATTTGTTCAAAATTTGAAAATTTCAAATTAAAGATGATTTTTTTCTGAGTATTTAATAATATCTTACTTTTTTTTATCTAAAATGAGCAATTATAAATCAAATATTAAAAACTAAATAATTTTAAACTGAACTATTTAAAATATAAAGTCTAGAATCGTTAATGTTTCAGAGTGTTAAATTTTAACTTTGAACGTTACAATTTTAATTGATCTATTTAACAAATTTTCAATAAATTTAAGTGAAATTTATGAATTTTTGTGCATAAATAGCAATTGAACAATCATTAATTTAGAAAAAATTTGAGTTAGTTTAAAAGATATTTACAAGCTTTGAGAAAATCCAAACTTAATTTAAAACTGGAAAATATTTTGCAAAATAAAAAACTAAATTTAGATTTCTGAAGGTTTCGAAATACAATTTTGAAGCTTTTCAAGGATCTGTAAAGGTTTTAAGAAGATAAAAAAATTCTTAACTTTGCTGGGGAAATTTAAAATGATTTTTTATTTTTAAAAATTAATTTTAAGGGAATTTTTAAAAAGATTTGAAACAACAATTTTTTATTAATAAATGACAATTGAACAATTATTGATTTGGAAAATATTCGATCAAGTTTAAAATATATTTAGAAATTTTGAAAACATTCCAAAATAATTTAAAACGTGAAAGATTTCAAACCATTCAATACACAATGTAGATTTTTGAAGATTTCGAACACAAAATTTATAATCTTTTTAAGCAATTTAAAAGGTTTTAAATTAATACAAAATGTGTATTAAAATTTCTAGAAAAACTAACAGTAATTTTTATTTTTTTTTGAAAAATTAATTTAAAAAGAATATTTAATAAGATTTCCAAAATTGTCAAAAAATAATCTAGATGATTTTAAGGTAGTTTTTTTTACTTTTGCAGGATTTTAAAAAAATTGTGGAAAAAATTCGAGTTCCAAGATAATAATATTATTATTAGATTCCTAGAGATTTTTTAAATTGTTTTTTCAAAAAACTTCAAAACAAATTTTAATGTATAAATTAATGTTTCTAGCGTTCTATTTAACAATTTTTAATAAATTTAAATGAAATTAATGAATTTTGATGCATAAATAACAATTGAACAATCATCAATTTATAAAAAATTTGAGTTAGTTCAAGTGATATTTGCAAGATTTGAGCAAATCCAAACTTAATTTAAAACTGGAAAATATTTTGCAAAATGAAAAACTAAATTTAGATTCTGAAGGTTTCGAAATAAAATTTCAGAGCTTTTCAAGGATCCTTAAAGGTTTTAAGAAAATAAAAAAAATTCTTAAGTTTGCTGGGAAAATGAAAATGATTTTCTATTTTGAAAAATTAATTTTAAGAGAATATTTAAAAAGATTTGAAACAACATTTTTTTATTAATAAATGACAGTTCAACAATTATTCATTTCGAAAATAATCGAGCAAGTTTAAAATATATTTAGAAGTTTTGAAGACATTTCAAAATAATTTAAAACCTGAAAAAATTTCAAACCATTTAATACAAAATGTAGATTTTTAAAGATTTCGAACACAAAATTTATAATATTTTTAAGCAATTTAAAAGGTTTTAAATGAATAAAAAATGTGTATCAAAAGTCCTAGAAAAACTAACAATAATTTTTTTTTTTTGTGAAAAATTAATTTAAAAAGAATATTTAATAAGATTTCCAAAATTGTCAAAAAATAATCTGGATGATGTCAAGGTAGTGTTTTTTTTACTTTTGCAGCATTTTAAAAAAATTGTAGGAAAAATTCGAGTTCCAAGGTAATATTATTATTATCCGATTCATGAAGATTTTCAAAATTATTTTTTTTAAACCAAATTTTTAAGAGAATATTTAAAAATACTTCAAAGCAAATGTTAATGTATAAATTAATTTTTCCAGCTTAAAATTGCTTGAAATGCTATAATTTGGAAATTTATAAATTAAAAGTATAAAAGTTACAATTTGGCAGTTTGAAGGCTTTTAATCTAAAAAATTTCAGTTAAAAAGTATTAAAAGCTTCCGTTTTATACGGATTTAAATTAAAATTTTTTGAGCTCTAATTTTGAAAGATTAAAATTCAGAAGTATGCATTTCACTTTGAGTGTCTTAATTAAATTTCAATAACCGTGATCAATTCTTTCCTAATTTTGTAATTATGATTTGCAGTCAAAAATTGGTTCTTTTTCGACCTAGGATAAGAAATATTAAAAATATTGCAATGACATAATTCAAAGTGACATATATGGTGTCCAATCGATTGCTATATATTTGAAAAAAAAAACCTTCAAATGTATGGTTTTTTGTTGTTTAATAATGATTATTCATCATTCTCTTTTAATATTCTACCTTTCCTTTCAAGTTCAAATATAGAAGCTTTTTTGTAATAGCGATCATGTATACATGATCGGATCTTAATTTAAAATTATCGCATCTTAATTTAAAATTATCGCATTGCAATATTCTCAATATTTGTCATCCTAGGTCGAAAAATAACATCTTTTTGGCTGCAAAACATGAAAATACCTGTAGATTCTTGTAGTTGTAATTTTTCATGAATTCTTGTAGAAAATTAAAATTACAATAAAATACAACAATTTACAGTTCAGTTTTTATAACTTCCAATTACAATTTTTTTATCTTCAAGACTTCTAACCTTTTAATTCCAATACCGTGATCAATTCTTTCTCAATGGTTCAATTTCTATCTTCAGTCAAAAAGTTTTTCTTTTTCGACCTAGGATGACAAATATTGAGAACATTCCAATTACATAATTTTAAATTACATATATGGTGTCCAATCGATTGCTATATATTTGAAAAAAACCTTCAAATGTAAGGTTTTTTGTTGTTTAATAATGATTATTTATCATTGTCTTTTAATATTCTACCATTTCTTTAATTTTTAAACATGGAAGCTTTTTTCGTAATAGTGATCATGGATACATGATCGCATCTTAATTTAAAATTATCTCATTGTAATATTCTAAATATTTGTCATTCTAGGTCGAAAAAGAACAACTTTTGCTGCAAAACATTTTCACACCATTTCAAACCATTTAAT
>CAKNYM010040614.1:3193-17289 GCA_932195095.1 Andricus curvator
GCAGAAAGCAAATAACCTATAACAATGAAACAATTTATAGGTATATTAATATTGGTTAAAAAAAGATTTTCTTATACATTCTTTATTGAATGAATCGTTCAGTTCTGAGAGGAAAACAACGGCACCAAATTCACATAACAAAACTTTTTATTTATTTTTCAAATCATCGTAACAATTAATAACCAATAATTTCTCATCCCCTGTGTATTTGGAAATTAGTTTTTATTTTTCAAAACCTATCCAATGAAATATTAAGATTCATCATTTTTATTTATATCGATTTTATTACTTTATTTAATATTTATTGAAAAATAAAAACTGTTTTTCAAATGCACTCAGGATGAAAATCGGTATTTAAACAAAGATATTAGAAAATAATTTGGTCTCATGTATATGTCGTAATCCAATGGCCCACTAGCTAGTTAGTCGATTGGGATAGAGCATCTTAGCCCAATAGCCGACTATGCAAACGATTCATCATATACATATACGTTTTACTTATTTTCCATGCAATATCTAGTAATATTTAATTTAAAACTTATGAAAAGGGTTCCTATTAAAAATTTTAAGCCATTAGTAATTTAATTCATAAATTGTTATGTGATACGAAGTTCGTTAGTAAGGAAATCTTGAAAAAAATTCTCCGATTCTTAAAATAGACAAGGACAAGTACAAAATAATGTTATGTCTTGTTTTCACGTGGTTTTTTATTCACAATGATTACATATAAAATTAAAATATTTACAAGCATCAGAGAAAAAGTATAAACAAAGTAATTATCTTCATTTTTTCAATCTTTCGTTTTATCAATGTTCATTTATGACAAGAAGGTGAACTCATATGACAACACGAATAACATAATAAACCAACCAGCTTCAAAACAAGCTATTTTAGGTGAAAACTCGATAATAACAATTAATGAAACTATTCAAAATACGTGCTAAAATTGTTAATTTTATACTGAAATACTAGAAAATATGAGAAAAATGAGAATTTAAAGAACTTTATGGTTCCATTTTTAGAATTTCTAAATATTCTTTCGTTTGATAAGATAAATTAATATGTAGGATGACCAGCTATTTTATAAAAAACTTTAGAAAAAATAGAACTAACGTTTGAATTTGAGCTACACATAATTGCGAGTATAAAATTGACAATTTTAGCACGTATTTTCAATAGTTTGATTAATTACTTATAACTATCGAGTTTCCATCCAAAATAGGTTTTTTTGAAGCTGGTTTATTATGTTATGTGCTTTTTCATAATAGTTCACCTTGGTGTAACAAATGAACTTAAATAAACCGAAAGATTGAACAAATAAAAATAATTACCTATTTTTTTACTTTTTCTGTGATGTTTATTCCGGGTCCAGGTGCGGACCCGGACCTTTTAAATTCTAATGAATCCGGGGCCGGACCAGACTCTTGCTGGACCATTCAAGTACCCGGACCCTTTCAAAATTAGGGGTTCCGATTCCTGTGTTATAATAAAAAAAATTAAATGACAAATCTGTTTTGCATGACAAATTTTCTCGTTATCACACTAACTCCGTTATCACACTTACCCCTATCGACCCTATAATATGACATCAAGAATGTCGTAATATTTAAAACGTTATTATCAAAATGTTTTAAGATTCACAATTCACATATAAATTGTCATAAAAATTCGCGAAAAAAAATTGAAACATATAGAATGAAGGGTATGTGATACCTCTGAAATTAGCAAATTTGATTAAGTTTAGATTTTCACATATTTACGTATCACATAATAAATATTCTTTCTTAAAAATCTGGGAGAAACTAAGACAGTTGCTAAATAACCTATTATTGGTTTCCATGAAGTAAGGTATCCTTTCGGGATGGTCAATACGATCATCTTGTTTTCACTCATTTCGACCATCCACGGAAGAGCAAATGACTCATCGCGGAGGGCCAATCAGATTAGTTACAATTGGCGTGTTTATTTAAAATGATTTATTGTGTAAGTCAAATGTTCACAACACAGAATACATATAAGGTAGATGTCCCAGTAATCGAGACGGTCCCAGTAATCGTGAGTTTTGAGGTTTAAACGCCAGAAGTAAGTATTTTCCGCATAAAAATACAATCCTAAAATATTTTTAAGTAAGTTTGAACAGTGCTTGTTGTGGAAACCAAATTAATTTTTTTATACAAATAGTGCACATGGGTAGAAAAATTAATTTGTATTGCCGGTGGCGATGAATCACGAAACGTGGAAAATAGCTTAAAATTTAGGTTAGGAAAGGCGTTTCTTTGCTTAAGCTTTTAATATGCCAAGAAATTACTTGATCGGGACGAAAATTATTTTTTTGTAATAAAAAATAATTTTTGTTTCATAAAATTAAGTAAAATCTTCATTTAGTACCTTCTCGTTCGAGAAATATCGGTCACGATTATGGGGACGTTTCAAAAGCATATTTGCTCGAGTAATCGTGACCGGTCACGAAGACTAGGACGAATCTGTCAAAATTTTATTTCCATATTTCATTACAAATAATAATTTAATTAATTTCAAAAAGGCGTGAAATGAAATCGGAGAACTGACTTGTCACTGTGAGCAGTAATCGTAATATAAATCAGTGTTTAAAACTGAAAAATGGTAATGTAAAATATTGGCATGACTTTAGTGATTTCATTATCAATTTTTTGGCTTATTATCATTTTTCAGTGAAGTTAATATTCATTGAGTAGTTTTTCATTAGCTAATATTAATCTATACTGCATAATATAAAGAAAAATGTGTAATAGATATATAATTATTGATAGTTTTAATATTTTGACAACGAAAACAGAACATAACCTCCAAATAACCATGATTTTTTTAGTCACGTCAATTTATCAAATTTCGTCATTATTGTGTTCATAATTTATGTTGCAAAATAGTTAATTATACAAATTACCAGTGTGTAAGTTTTTGTATTCAAAAATACACTTGAAATATACCACCAAATCGCTAAAAACTGATTTCAAAAAAACCTAACCTTTTTCACGAAGACTGGGACAACGACTCACGATTACTAGTACATGGCAGATTTGGAAATCACGATAACTGGGACATCGGTGCTTTTTGACTTTTAATTGTTTATAAATAAAAAGTTATATTGAATTTAATGTAAAAACAATTTTTATAATATTCTAGGATGTTTAATGCTTCAATCAGTACCAATCATTTTTTAAATAATCCTCTCAAAACAATTTTATAAATATTTGAAGTCAATGAAATCTCTTAAGGTCACGATTACTGGGACGTTTACCTTAAAGTGCATAAGAATATTAGGAATACTTGTAAATTCATATTTAGAATAAAAAAGAAATTCCTTTCTTTAAAATTAAAATCGATCATTTATTTTTAAGGAGAAAATATAATAAATAATTTAAATTTCACTTTATAAGTCTTCCTTGTGAGCAAAGAGTTATTTTTAATAACTATAATTTTATTATTTGCTGTACACAATTGCTTTTCACCTTCAATCATTTCAAATAGGCGCGCCAACCTTAACCAATAACTTTCCGCGACGAAAGGTAAAATCCCTCTCTGTTGGGAATTTGAAAATGTCGACCGTAACATTTTCACCTAGTGGTGAAATTTCAAATCTGCTAATGGATTTTTACCTAGCGAGTTGCTAAATTCACAAAATAATACGTAATATTCAGTAAACATTCAGTAAAATTACTTTCGGAATACGGAAAATTTGGTTTTCAAAAAATAAGTTATACATTACATTTCAATTTTTTGTTATTTATTTGCATGAAAACAAAATATACATGAATAAAAACTTTAAAAACGTTGCAGTACCTAAATAAAACTGAACTCGGAATCTAAGACAGAACAAGACTTGACTGTCGCACCTAAAATAGAATTAATAAAATTGCCTTCGTGAAACAAAATTAAAACTCAAATGGGCCAGATAGATGTACCCTTTCATTTCTTGAACCATTTTCCGAAACTTCGGCACAGTATTTATATTTTTCAAATTGCACAGTCGCCGAATATAATACCATGTAATATTCATCACGTCACAATCTGTTGCATACCCTTAAGAATACAATTGCTTAGAATAGACCCTAAAGCATCACTTCAATGATGCAATACAAGGTTGTATATCACAAGACCTCCTCACTCCCTACTTTTACTATAAAAATTCCTTCTTTTCCTTCCTTCGTCCCTCCTATTCTCTTAACTCCTTCTACCCTTACCTGAACTCCAATATCTTTCAGAAGATTTTCGATCTCCACTTCCCCTGTTTCACTTTCCATTGCCAGTCCCTTAACTACTATGTTATTTTTCCTCTTTGCCCTTTCTACCCCTTCCAATCTCCTTTCAATGTCACTTAGTCTCTCCTTCAATCTTGCATTCTCATTTTGCACGTTCTTATTACTCCCTTTTTCTATTTCCGCACCCTCTGTTTCTTTCCCCATATGCTCATTTCTCATTTCTAAGTTGTTTACCCGTTCTTCCAACTGTTTTATCTCACTATTTCTCTTTTCCTTATCCTCCTTCTGTCTATTCTCTATGCTCTCTAGTTTACCCCATACCTTGTCCTTCTCCTCTTTCCAGAGTTTATCCCACTCTTACCACTTTTCTCTTACTTTTCTCACTTCCCCCCTTACATCATTTCCCTGCCTATTCATATCCCTATTCATATCATCCAGTCTCTTCCTTATTTCCTCTCTAAACCCTTTTATGAGAGCCTCTAGTTTTTCGAACATTCCTCCATCCCCCCTATCTCTATCCGATGTTTTCCGTTTAGTCACTTTAGTCCTCACTTTCTTGCTTTCCTTGTCTCTTTCTTATTCATCGTCCCCTTCCTCTCTTTTTCTTTTTTCTTCCCCCTCACTACTGGTCGCGCTCACTTTTATTCGCCATTCGTCTAAGCTCCTATTCGAGCCCGCTCTGCCTAGCTTCCCAGTGGGCACAAAATTTGACGACGTCTTTACGACATCGTTACGAGATCTTTACGAAGGCTTTAAGACATCCTATGTCCATGTCGTTAAGATATCTTTACGATGTCTAAAAGACATCGTCAGATCGTACGACGTCTTTACGATATCGTAAAGACATCTTAACGACATGGACATAGTATGTCGTAAAGTTGTCGTAAAGATGTCGTAACGATGTCGTAAAGACGTCGCCAAATTTTGTGCCCACCGGGTTGTTAAGGCGCTGTATGTTAGAGGGCCTTCCGCCTTTATGGCCCGTACCTGAACCCCTTCTCTCTTCCGCCCCCTCCCTGGTCGGCGTCTCTAACGCCTCTTCACCGCTACTGTCATCTTCCCCCTTCCCCGCAATAACCGCGCTCCCAACATCGTCACTTCTTGTTTAATCTATTACCTGCCCTCTGGCGCCCGTTTGTGGACTTCGAACAATCGGCATCCTACCTTACCTACCTAGCCTACATGTTGCCCCCCCCCCCCTTGCCCGACAACTATTTTCCTACTGCTAACCTCAAAAACTTCGCACGCTCCAATTTCCCTTTCTCACAACTTACTTTCACACTTTACACCCTTGCCTTCACTCACGCTTCTTCCTTTACACCTGATATCCACACTCACTGCCCTTTTTGCATCCACACACGCTGATTCCCTTCACCAAAGCCAAAAAAACCAACACTTGACACAAAAGAGTTCTCTCACGATCGGTACCGAAAACGGAAGCCGAAGGCAACTTTGTAATTTTAAAAAAATAATAATAAAACTTTGCATATACAAAAATTTATTAGAAGATAAATATTTTATTTAATTATTTTAAATTCAATATTTCATTTGTATTTACATATATTTACATTTTGGTTCCAACCTCTAATATTAGAGGTTAGAAGTGACTTATGCCACTTCGTTTTCATAAAGGTTCAGCTGAAAAATCTCGCTATTTCGTTTATAAAATATGCGTTCATATATTATTTCATCAAGTTGGGAGTCTATAATATTATATCACTTTCCCGAAAATTATTAATCACTTAATTATGTCCCATTCTAACATTTTTGCAAGAGTATTAATAATTTTTTTTTTCAAAAGGCTGTATATTTTGAAGGTTAATCTCTCATTGCACGTTGTTTTCCCAAACATCACTTTGCTACAAGCATATGCTTACTCCGACGAGATAATGTTACCTGCTTCGCTTGTAACATGTTACTGCTTTGAGTGGGAAATATATTCTCACTGGGTGACCATCAGGGAAGTCACTAGTGACTGGTTTGCTGAATCTTGTTACAAGCATTCAACTACTCAGGCTGGTAACTGTATTAGCTGGGTAGGGAATACGTTGAAGAAGTCAGATTTGCTTCCCGCGCCTGTTTTAATACATGCCATGTATTCTCCTATAAACTGCAACATTGCAGCAACTTCATCGTTATACATTTGGTTGCAAACGTACCTGAGGGCGAAGAAGTATTGGAACGCTTCTAGAAAATCTTCCGTGTGGCAGACGTTGACACGGTCTTCTCCTACGTAGAATTGGATTGGATCCGATCCTATGAATAAGAATTGTCCACTATTATTATTCAATCGTCTAGAACTCAGTATACTGCCATTTTTTGTTATTAATTTGAGGGATCCCAGCGTAGGAGCTCAAGAGAGGGTAAATAGGTTAATTTTTTTCCCGATAAAGGGCAAAGATTAAATATTTATTTTTACATGTAGAAAAGTAACAATCTTTTGGTAATAAATGTAATATCTTTAAATAATGTTAAATGATTTTTTTATGTAATGATTTCTGTCCTTAAAGAATTGATTTAAAAATATTGGATCTACTTATGTTATTGGACGTTTATTCACAGCGATATAAAACAATATCGTATATAAAGAGATAAGAAGCTAAAGAGAAAGGTTTTCGAGTTTAGGAGAAAAAAGGGTAATTTGGCATAAGTCAGCTCGTAGAATATACAGTTTGCTGGGCAAACCCAGTTTGGCAAAATACGTTAGGTCTGCGGCGGCCTGGAACACAATTCCAAACGAAATTTGTGATAAGTTATATTTAACAAAGGAATGTGGTACATATTTCTGAATGTGAATATAACTACATCCGTAGGGTTGCCGCAAAACTTATTTACAAAATTGCTTGACTTTTTTTGATTAATTTTTCATTGTCCCTGACCACCAATATTTCAAAACTAGACTTCTGAGCTTCTAACATTTTCAATGAATACAGAATCTTCTATAAATGACAAAAAAAATGGTTACAGTTTTTCCCTGACACGCAGACATCCTGCTTAACCTTGTAAGATAATAGTTATCGCAAGGTTTAATTTGCTTTACTCACCGTACAAACTGCAAAGAAAGCTTGCGTATTACCTTGGAAGTGATTCGCAATAATTTCAATAAATTTTTGGCACTTTAGGACTTCATTATCCAATGTTTTCTCCAATCTCAGAAATTGGATACTTGAATTTGTGGCATCTACTTCAGCAATTGCAGGCTCATTCTCTTTATTCTCAATATTGCCTTGTGTCTTTCCTTTCCTCTTAGGCTTCTTCTTCTTAGAGCCTGTATGGATAGACTTTGTCGTCCACTTCAGTTCAGTGAAAGCAAACATTTTCTCATAATATTGTACCATTTCATCAGTTACTTTCGTGATTTTGTGACCCATTAACTTCTCGTAGTGCCAAAAAAGATATTCAGGCATTAGAAGAATTGGCCACTGATTTTGTATTTCATCAGCGAATGGAAGTTGTAATATATTATTTAAAAACCTTCTTTGCTCAGAGTAAGTTGCTTGCAAAAGAATATAAACGTCGAAGTCGTCATCCGTCATTAGCATGTACTGCTTAAGTAATTCCTGCTTCTCTCTTAAAGTCTGCTTAGTCTCTCCTTTTGGATGAAATGTAGGGTGCCAATTGATACAACCTGCCATGGCACAAGTAAGTGCTTTTTGATGTGCGATTGGCACTTTTTTGGAGGCATTTTGCAAGTTTGTGGAGGAAGTCTGTTTAAATCGGCAATTCTATCTTTAATTTTTCTTTTAATTGTGGCATAACCTACTCCAAACACATCTCCATCATGTGTGTCCTGAAATATCAAAGGATAAGCTTTTACCATTTGCTTAGCTACCAGTAGAATTTCTGGGTCTTTAATATCCATGTATAATTTTCCCGTATCTTGAACTTGTACAGAGAAATGTCTCATTTAATCCGCAACTTTTTGAACCATAATTGTTATTAAATATTTCGTACGAATCCCTTCTTCTAGTGAATCCCAATTCGGTTCAACCGCGGTTGGCCATTGTATTTTAAAATTGTCCCAGTTGACAGTCGTGGGATGGATTGTAAGTGTTCCGTTGTCCTGGTTCATCACATTAGGCAAAGTGTCATCAGTTGACAAACTCGATTTGTCTAGTCTAGCCAATTTTGCATGGGTTCCACCTGTGTTCAATTCAGATCCATTTCCATCTTCCCTATAATTCATCTCGGACAAAGTTGACGCCTCTACTGCTTTCCTTGCAGTAATTATTTTCGTACAATTCGCAGGTTTCCACTTTTCGTTCGGTTCAAGCAGAAGCAATACTTCTGGCGGCCTGGAGTTTTCTGAGGTCAAGAACTCTCATACAGCGTCGTCACTGACCGCACTTTCATCATCTTCTAATACTAACTTTGTACAACTCTTATTTAGTTTTTTATTGGCTGCCTTCAAGAGAAGATCCACAACCGGTTGTGATATTATAGTAGATTTTTCAGTTCTTGTAGAATTCCACAATCGAAAAAGACACGCCTTCTGGAACAAAAATTACGGACCTATTTATTGAAAATTGTATGTTCAATAACAGGATGTCTACTAGGGTGGGTCGAAAAAACCAAATTATGGAAATCGAAATGGGCACTATAAGGAAAAGTAGTATATTAGGACCCTGATGAAGTATCTTTATCCTAATTTCCATCAGACTCAGCTCAGCACTATTTCTTCTATTTTCATGTTTGACATGATCAATGTTTATTTGCCTGATTAGTCGAATCGGATTAATTTTTGTTTAATGGCGTTTGGCTAGGTGAGGTTTGGTTAGTTACTTGCTGTGTGTTTGTGTTTGTGTGTGGGGGGAGGGGGGTGCAGACGGACATGTGCTGATTTTTCGCGAGACCGGCACCGTGGGCCGGCATTTTACTGGACCGTCGGCCATGCAGTTCGCACGGACCGCGTCGGTCCCGCCTGTCGGGCTGGCTATATAGACATCAATGGTGTGCACATTAAGAGGGCTAGGGACACCCGTGGAAATTCTGAATTGAGTGTGCGAGAGAGACAGAAATATGATAAGCACGCCCTAAACGGTGAAGCTTGTTAGTGAAAAAAAAATTTTGGACAGCTAATCACCGTAGGAATATTTTCAGGAAAAAAGGGTGCATCGGAAAAAAGTGTGAAAAAAATTTCTTGCAATAAAGTCATTTTCAGGGGACAGTTGGTCTGGGTCAGGCATTGTCTGGAAACCGGTACCCTTGCGGAAGGGGGCAGATTGTCGAGCAGACGGTTTTTGGCCTCGCTCGACCTTCCCATTGTTTGAGATTAGACACAGCGGAGAAGAATCCAAATTTTGTACAATATTACTTAATTAAATTGTAATAGACTGCATTAGTCTCGTTTTATTATTACGAGTAAATCAAAAAAAGATTGAGAAAAATCGGCTAATATTTTCAATCCCAGTTAATCTTTAAAGATTTATTTCCTTTTCAATTATCTTTAGATATCCCTTCCACGTTATTCGTTTATGAATCCAGACATACCACAAAAGTAGTTAAAATTTTGAATTCCATTTCTCAATATACTAGAAAGGAAGCGTTTTGTATTGAAATCTGACTTTTTAATTGTGAAATAATAATTACGAACTAGAAATTAGTCTTCAAAAGTAGTGTAACTTTGACCAAGCATATTTTTAATGCCATCAATATATATTAAAATTTGACAAATTGCCGATCCACCATATTTATTTACGAATCCAGGCATACCACATACGTTATAATTGTTAACAATGGTTATACATAAAATATAGCCGAAGAAGGGGAAATAAATTTTGAAATGTTGAAAATTATACTCTACTTGAATTTTCGTCTAATCGAAACATTTCATTGGGATAGTTTCGAAATATGCTCGATATCCAGTGAAAATTTTGAATTAAATTTTACATTATATTATAGAAGAAGCGTTGTGCACTGAAATCTTACTTTTCAATTGTGAAATAATAGTTACAAACTAGAAATTAGTATTCAAAAGTAGGGTAACTTTGACCAACCATATTTTTAATGCCATCATTATTTATTAAAATTTGACAAATTTTCGATCTACCTTATTTATTTACGAATTCAGGTATACGACATACGCTATAATTGCTAACAATGATTATACATAAAATATAGCCGAAGAAGTCGAAATAAAGTTTGAAATGTTGGAAATTATACTCTACTTAAATTTTCGTCTAATCGAAACATTTCATTGGGATAGTTTCGAAATGTACTCGATATCCAGTGAAAACTTGGAATTAAATTTTGCATTATATCATAGTAGGAACGTTGTGCATTGAAATCTTAATTTTCAATTGTAAAATGATAGTTACAAACTAGAAATTAGTCTTCAAAAGTAGGGTAACTTTGACCAAGCATATTTTTAATGGCATCAATATTTGTTAAAATTTGACAAATTGTCGATCTACCTTATTTATTTACGAATGCAGGCATACCACATACGTTATATTTATTAACAATGGTTATACATAAAATATAGCCGAAGAAGTCGAAATAAAGTTTGAAATGTTGGAAATTAGACTCTACTTGAATTTTCGTCTAATCGAAACATTTCATTGGGATAGTTTCGAGATATACTTGATATCCAGTGAAAATTGGGAATTAAATTTTGCATTATATTATAAAAGAAGCGTTTTGCATTGAAAGCTTACTTTTCAATTGTAAAATAATAGTTACAAACTATTATATACGTTACAATACGGTACATACGTTAAAATTGTTAACAATGGTTGCACAAAAAACGAGGGGCGTCTCACTCAAAAAATCACGGCTTATTCCGTCAGAAATCAGGGGGCAATCTGTAAGGATTCCGGTAAGGCAATGTATGCCGTAAAAAGGAAAGTAGGAAATCAGCAGTGAAGGTACGAATTCGTGAAATAATCGTTTGAAAACGGAAAATCCGTACGAGTCCGATGGTTTTTGATGAAATCGTTAAGTATTCGTAGCAGTCCGTAATGACTTCGAGTGGAACCGTCGGGAATCATTGGGATTCATGCTTGAATTCGTAAGGAATTCGAGGGGAGTCCCCGCAACGACCGCGCGACCGGACAAATCTCGGACCTGCGCAGTATGCATGGTTATAAAATTTGATAATTGGCTTGATGAAATTAAATATTTAGAAGGCCTAAATCAAAATAATCTTGCTAAAAATAATATAAAATATATTATTCTTAATCGATTTGTCGAAAAAGTTACTCTTGTAGAACGGTCAAAAACGGAAAATAAGTTTCTTATCATTTAAATTTAAATTTTATATATTTTAAACAATTATTATCAATTTTATTGAATATAAATTTTTTATCAGATGTTCGCCACAGAATAAAATATTTGTTCTTTTTTCCCGCCGGTGTTGATGTTCATTTTAATACCGATAGATACCCTTCCCCGTGTAACAGACCGTAAAATTTCCTTCCCCCCCCCCCCCCCCCCCCTTACCACAGTTCCGTAACATTTTTTGTATTATGTTTAAAAACATAATAAAGGTTTTCTAAATAAAAAAAAGGTTTTTTAAGATGAAGTGTTGTATAGAAATAAATAAAACAACATTTTGATGTGACACTGAAAGCTTCTAACATTTTTTTTTAGTCACAAATATTGAAATTACTTACAACAAAAGACGTATTATCAGTTTGTTTTTAAACTTATATAAATATCAATTTTATAAGATTCTTGAAAAAATTAAAAAATATTTTTGAATATTTCAGATGTGTTAAAAAAGGATCTAGAAGATTTAAAAAAAATTATTTTACAGGATTCTAAAAAATATTAGGAAAAAATCGAGCCTTTTCAAAAGATATTCAGGACGTTTAGAAGTTTGGAAGAAATAAAAAATCCCTTAAAGTTCATTTTTCAAAATAAAAAATCCTGAAAAATTTTCCCATAAATCTTAAGAAATTCCTTTTTTTATCCTTTCAAATTTTTTAAACCTCCTAATATTTTTGAATTATTCAAATTTTTCGTGATGTTTTTAAGTTCTGCAACATTTTAAAAATTGTCTTAAAATCTTTCAGATTCTTCTTTGAAAATCTTAGAAATCTTTTAAAATGTCTTGAAATCTTTTTAAATCTTCTCTTATAATTATTTTTTCATAATGAAAAATTATTTTAATTTTTCTTAGGAACCTAAATAATTTATTTTTATTTTTTTGAAACCTTTCAAAATTCCTAAAATATCTTATAAATTTTTATTATTTTTGAATCGTGCGAAAACTTCTAAGTATCTCTTACACTTACTCAAATTTGTTGTAAAATTACGTATTGTTGCAAAATTTTGCTTTTAAATCTTTTGCATACTCTTTCTTAAAATTTGAGGAAATAATTTAAAATGCTTTGTATTCTTTTTCAATTTTATCTTAGAATTCATTAAGAAAAAAATCATTTTAAATTTTCTCATGAATCTTAAGAACGAGCTTAAGAATATTTTTGCATTCTCTTGACGCCCTGTATATGTAATTGAGTTTACCTAGAAATTTTTTAAATCCTGAGAAATTAAAAGAATTGTCTCAAAGTCTTCGATATTTTTTCTCCTCACACATTTTGCAAAATTCAAAACTTAAAATTATTCATTTACAATTAAACCTAAAACATTTGTAGGTGATTCTAAGATCAATCTATTAAGATTATTAAATTTTCCAATCAGGAAAAGAAAACAATCCAAAATATTTAAATACATTTGTAAAAAAAAATTTTCACTAAAATTCAATGCATACTTATTACACAAATTATTTTTTTATGTTAAATGAAAGAAAATATTTCTTACAAAAAATTGAGGTGAAACTATGTAAACTCGATTTAAAGAAATCTTAAAATTATTCATAAGCAAACCCTGCAGATTGGAAATAATCATATGTTTAGTGTCTCTATTTAAAATTTTTTTAAAATTAAGATTGAAAAGAATTTCATTTCACTACGAATAATTTTTGCAAAATAAGCAGGAAAAATATTCATAATTAAAAAAATAAAATTCCAAAACAACCTCACTTTTCAGCTAATTGGAGACAAGAATAAAATAATGGAAAAAACAGGGAGAAAAAGGGAAAAAGTCAATCAAGAAACCAACCTCTCACTTTTTTCTTTCTGCGTCCTTTTTATACTACAAGGGGACCAACATTTTTCGAGGTCAATTTAAACCTCCTCATCAGGGATGAATTATAGGGAATAACTAAAGGTATGAAACATTAATATAACCTGTAAAGTAAATATTAATTAAAAATTAATTAAGTTTAATATAATCAAAATTAATAATTGAGAAATTGATTGTTTAATAGAAAAGAAAATTTTTCTATTATCTAGTCAAAGAAAATTACTTTAACCAATTAATTACTCTATCCCATACTTTATTATACCTTGAGAGGTCCCTTTTTAAATTGATAGCCTTGTTACCTTCTCTCTTTATAAATAACATCTCCATGAATTCTCTCTTTTTCTGATTTCTTTCATGATGAAGAATTTTAATATCATTCCAATTAAAGTCATGACCATGTGTAACCTTATGTTTTGAAAGGACTGAGTGATATCTAGGACTTCTGCGAAAATTATTTTCATGTTCATTTTTCCTAAGTCTAAGAGCTCTTTTTGTCTACCCTACATAAACTGCATTTCAATCTTTACAATTAATTTGGTAAATAACACATTTTTTGTCTAGCGTTTCATATCTATCTTTTCCTAATTTTACAATCATATTGCTCTTAAAAGGAATTCTATAAATAGTATGTAAACTTAATTTTCCCAACATTGATTTCAAAATCTTCGAGATTTTACCAAAATATGGAAGAACAACAGTATCAAATGTATTGTAATCTTCTCTGTTTATTTTATTTTGATCATTGTTTTTGTTTTTTATATATTTTATTCT